>VCMS01000229.1:0-88911 GCA_022539475.1 Gracilaria domingensis | reverse complement strand
ATCAGAGGCAAGAAATACTTTAGCGGCAAACATAAGCTTTTATGGCTTAAAAACAGAAGTTTCTGTTTTACCACATGGGTTTGCAATTAACGCTTCTGATCACGCTCCTGGTTCAACCAGAGATTTGAATATATTTTATTCGAATATTCAAACTCACAAGGTAGCGTTGGAAAAACGGGGCGATGAAGGCAGTAATTTTGTTATTGATGCTGGAAATATTAAGGATAAATACCCCAACCAATGGGGAATATTAATGGACAAGGGCTACCAGGGTGCCGCAGAGCACGTAAGAGCAGTTATACCCAAGAAGAAGCCAATAAGAGGATATTTAACACAGGAAGAACAGCGCACAAATCGAAAAATTAGTTCTGAACGTGTTATCGCAGAAAACTATTTTGGGCGACTAACACAACTATGGAACGTAATTGGCTCAAAATATCGCTGGGGTGAAAAATTCTATGATGATATATTTTCTTTTTGTGTGTCGATGACGAATGCACATGTTAAATGGCACCCATTAAGAGCAGCAGATGGCGAATTTTATAACAGGGTTAAGAATCGCTTGAACGCTATTGGAGAGGATATGGCTAGGAAGCGAAAACTGACACAGAAAAAATACAGAGAAAAGCGCAGGCGCCGAATGGAAGCGCAGTACAAACAAATTGGGTCGGATGAAGATACCGCTGAACCAAGCAATAATGTTTGATATACGTAAATGAATGATCTATGTGCAAGAACTGCGTCTTTTGCAATAAAAGTTTATTCTTCTTTTGCATTCTTTATTTCGACCAAAATTTTGTTTTGATAGAAATAGCTTATATTTCTACAACCATAGGATATAAAAGGATAACGATAATCCTTCAAGATGTACTTAGTATTTGAAAGAGAGATCTATTTGATATCCTATACTACGTAATGTGGGTGCGGTGCACTGCTGTAAAAACAGTCAGAAGAACATCGTCACTTGGCATGCGTGCATTACCCGAAGGGAATGTCACGTGTGCTAAACTGGCAAAGGATGTCACACTGTACTGGGTTCGGCCTCAATATTCTACAAATAGTACTACGGCATGTAGGTAGTAACTATAGTGCGTTATTGCACTTCTAGCCCCTTCTAGAGGGTTCAGAACTCTATGTAAAGAATGACCGAGACGACTGGCGGTGTCGCGATCCAGAACAACATTGCGTTCATCAAATTTATTATTTTATCAACCTTACTTAATATTTTGGGCAGTGCAGCTAAGTAGGTTATTACTGCGTCTAAGCTTCTGTGCCTTTCTAACATTTTTTGTGTTTTTGCGTTTTTTGCGAGCACTGCTCTATTCAACAGATAATCCAGTACCAGCCAAAGCGCCCTAGGCAGGAACAAAAAATTCTGTAGTGTGTACCAAATGCGCTTATGTCGACAGTGAGTCCCACCGGAGCTTCGGCTCGGATAACGATGTCGGTCGAGAGGCCTGGTGCTACAAGGACTTTGGCGCTGAACGGAAAGCGTCTGTTGGGTTTTCTTTGAGTGCCGCGTAACGTCTTCTGCAAAAGACTACCTTGGGCATAGAGTGTAGGCTTATCTTCAGTTAGTTACTCTCTTTGGACGTCTCGTAAGAAGTCTATACGCTTGTTTTTGGACTCGCAGAGATAAATTTGGCTGCAGAATTTGCGTGCAGTTTGTTGTTTTTGGTTGTTAGTTTTCTTTTGACTAGTGGTTCTCCAAATACTATTTTGTTCTTTTTGCTTCTTTGCTCTGGGATCTTTTCCGGGGCATACTACGTTTATTTTTTCGGTGGATTCTGGACCCACGTGGTTTTTTTTTGAGTGGCTGGTTGTTTTACCCTTAATCTCTTTCTACTACGAAAGGCAAGTGTAAGGGCCTGTAAACATTCCCGTCGTTTGCCACTAGAATGTCGTCCAGACATGTACTTTTGCTTTTGGTACACAAGTTTTTAAGTTGACGTGATATTTACATTAAATAGGAGCTAAGTTTTATTATGGCTTAGAGCTAAATTCAATACATTAGTCATTTTTAGAATGCAATACATTCCGCAATATTATATCATTTATCAATGTGAGCTCTAATATAAAATGCAACTGCAATATGTATTGCAGTATGTATCGCAATAGGTAATACTAATCACAATGTGCAATAATTATTGCGTATTGCAATATATTGCAATAGCAATTAGTTGCAACACATCTCTGTTCCGGTATACTATCCTATTTCTCGGAGGAAATGGTAACAAAGTAGGAGGTACATCTATTGCACAAAAGTCATGTGTTTGCCTTGTTTGTCTAGTAGCATGTAATACAAGCTGATGTATTCTACACTTGTCACTTTTGTAGCTACTTGTGACTCTACAAGCTAGATATCTGTCACAATACTCTTTTGTTTCAACTGCAAGCCCCTTTCGAGGCGCAGGAACATGCGAGAAACACCTATAAATAAACAGGTATGACCTGGTCTGCCCCTCTTGCGCGAAGGGCAGCCAGACACGGCCCGACATCTCATCATTTCTTCGTATCATACAGAGTACACCTATCTGTATTACAAAAAGCATATGCAAAAATTTGGCCTTCAAAGTTTGTTCGTGTCCAAACATTCGCGTTCGCGAATATTCGCGAACATTCGTGTCCATCAGTAATATTTCTCGGAAGTGCAAAGGCAGCAGCTATAGAATTTGCATCCACTCTGCCAGACTTCCGAGCGGCATTCTTAGCATGAGGGCATCGCCGCCTCCGCTCTTCCTCACCAAGCTATGACCATCGGCGCGATTGATTTCACCCCGCAACACACATTATCCACCTTCCAGTTTCAAAGCGAGGCATTGAACACCGTCGTCACTTCCCTGATCCTCGCACTGATCATCGCCAACTTCGGAAGCGTCGTCAATCGTTTGATCTTCTTGTCGGACAAGAATGTTCTCAGCTACCGTTCACTGGCGCGCTCCCACGTGTTTCTCAACTCGGACGACGTGTTGAAAATCTTGTACTGGGTGCGTGGTCGATACGACTTTCAAATCTCTGACCACCCTCCCGCACAGCACAAGCTTTGTCGAAGTTTGCTCATTGTACCTCTTTGCGCTCGCGTGCTCATATTGGTGGTCAATATAGGCTCAATCGCTCTGGCACTTCCGTCTGAGAAGCGGCTCGATGCATGCAGTCGCGGTGACTATGCTTTGGTACAGCGCCTACCCGAAACGCCTTTCACGCTTGGAGAGCAGGAAGTTGATATACAATTTGATCAACCTTGCACACGCATTCCTTTGGAAGCAAGTCTCGGCACAGTTCGATCTTCAGCATCGTATTGCTCTGTTCGAGTGGCGCTTGGAGTAATATCGGCGCAGCAGGAAATCGTGTCTCTGACGGAAGAGCGTCAAAGTCCGGGCTACATTGCGTTTGTGCACGTTGAACATGCGGGTGAAGTGGGAACTCTGGTTGCATCAAATGGCACGCTACAAACGTTCTCGTCATTTGTGCAGTGGAACACCGAAAACGAGCAAGTTCTAAACTCTGTGTGGACCTCGTTTGACCCTGAAACGCATCGGAACGTCGTGGTGCAGAGCCTAAGGCTTGCTACTCAACTGCGCTGTAATGTAATTGCTTCGGACAGGACTGACACAGAACTTGGAGTTTGGCACGGAACGTTTTTGGATTGCGCTTTCAATGCGAACCAAGTCCAACGCTATGCATCCGCGGGCGTTCGAGAAAGCATGAGCTTTCGAAAAGAAAGCGGCATAGCTCCTCGGGCATGGATAAGCGGGCCTCGCCGGGGTACAACAGAATCAGTATGTGCTGTGGACATTACGGCTACTGGACCTTTGACCAACATTATACCGTTGACTGTAGCATTAGTCGTGATGTTTGGCTTGAACATGGCCATTCGCTGGTTCGTATCACAAAATGGAAACGTTACGGACGCGGCGTTTCATCTGGCACGAGAAATATTGGGTCATGAGTGTGGAGCGAATCCGCTTCAGATGAGTGCCAGTGGGGCGGGTGTGAAGCAAGTAGAGCTACAGTACTTTGAGTGTGCGGATGGAGTTTCGGCTCACGTTGGCTTTCTAAAAGGTTCGGGATGCGAGATTGTGAAGCACTTCAGCGATGGACGAATCCTTAGTCGTTGTACACAGGTTGGCTGCCGCGGTTCACGCTTTGTGGAGGAAGCTTCGCCGGGAGGCAATGAGTCGGTCAAGTGATATCGAGTGAGGGTTGAAATCATTCTACTAGTAGACGAGATAGATCGTTATGTTGCTGATGCGGAGCTGTAGTAAATTGGGGGAAGTGGCCGTGCCAGGACTCGAACCTGTGTCACGGACTTCGTCTGCGATCTGCAGCTCGCTGACACTACAGGAGCATACTATTGCGATTATCCATAATCTTATGGTCACGAAAGGGTCAAGATGTTGGTCTGGAACATGCTTGCTGTGAGCGGTAAGAGTGGATTGTTGCGGAACGAAGAGTGGTCCACCCTCGCTCGCTCTCGCGATGGTGTTTGGGAAATACACGATGCATCGTTGTACACGCGTTTGGTTCTCGAGCCTCACGTACACGTACCGTACGTAACGTGCTTCCAGGCGAGCTTGTCAAGATGTCAACGCCAGTTGCGCCTCCTGCTTACGCCATGCTCATCTGCGCTCCTGGCCGACGCCATCGAGCCATTCCGCACCGATGGCCGACGAGGGCGGTGCCCGCCACGACCTCCGCGCCGAAGCGTAGAGGTCGTGGCGGGCAGCGCCCAGGAAGACGCCTCGTCGCCGAGAGCATGCCGCGGGGAGAACATCAGAACGGCACCGCGAGCTCGATTTTTTTTTTCTGTGGTAAAAGTTACCCGTACGAAATTGCGATGACGAGATCGCGTCACGTGACTGAAATGACGCGCCGCCCCCGGCAAGTGCCGTAACCCTACGAGGTCCAACCGCTCCGCGCTCCTTCCGCAACCATGAGCGAGCACATGATTCGCGCATCGGAGACGTGAGCTCAGGGCTTACCCTTCCAGCGCCGGCAATCGCGCACGGAAGAACAGCGCCCTCACAACCGGACCCGCGCACACGGGAGACAAGCCAACGACAAACATCGCAGGCGGGCGGGGGCTGCATTCAGCAGTCATACCATTCCAAAAAGCAGCGGCATATCCCCTTTGCTGAGCGCCGATCTTCCAAACATGTTGTAACTCTGCACGTTCGCTCGTTCATACGAGCACTCGTCAAACGCCCTTTCTCCTGCTCGTCGCCCACAAACATCAAGTACGCCACCTCTTGTGAATCACATGTGAATCTCAGGTGTGATTCATCCTCGCCCCATATCTTTTCCTGGGATAAACATGGCCGCCAAGAAGCGCTCAAGCTCGTATCTCGGAAAAGGTTGCTTCCGAATCTCCGAAGAAGAACCCAATATTGCGCCATTTCATGCTTTGGTTTGAAACCTTGTGACCGTCGAGTACCGATGACCCTCATATCTTGCCAAGGCTGCTTCCAAATCCCCAAACAAACAAAAAGTGTCTTGAGAATGATGCTGTGGTTTGAACCAGTACGATTGAAAGCATGTGATACCAAGCATACTGTCATTGTGATTCACTGCGTGGAGCTCTCCATCACAATCCAGAATCCCCAAACGCCATAAAAGCCGTGGAGGGTTGTCGCTACCACTCTGCTAGTAAGCTTTCGAAACTCAATACTCAATCTCGAGCAGCTTCAAATCAACATTCCAAATCGCAAGATCCACTCTGCTCTTCCGAAGCAAGATCATCATGGTTCCCGCATCTAAAAGTTTCATTTTGGTGGCGTCAGTGCTTCTCTTCTCTTCTGCTAATGTGTTTGTGGAAGCTGGATGGTTTGGGAAGGGCCGCAAAGCCACGCTAGGATCTAAAAGCTACTTCTACGGCGACATGCAGCGCCCTGTTCTGCCGCGTCGCAAAAAGTTCGATAAATGTGCTTACTATCTGGGCGGTCCCGAGTGTACCGACTGTGGTCTGTGCCTCTCGGGGCAGCTGTTTCGTACCAGCTTCGCTGCTGTCGGGAAGACTACGCTAAACAGTGTGAGTAGAAGTTATTGTGATGATCTGAAACGGTCTGGTGTATGCGACCTTTGCATTGACTGCGGAATGGCTATACCTGAAAGCACATATGTTGACCCGCAACAGGAGTGTCGCCAACTGTTCCAAACTGAAGTTTGCTGGCCTGCCCCGACCCAGGACAAGTGCTACGAATGCTTCAATGAGTTTGGTACAGCGATTTTCCCGTAGCTTTCCATGGGCGTATTTTTTATGATGGAGCCCGTCATCCAACTTTACGATGGTTCATTTATCTCATGTAAAAGCAAATACTTGCATCAGAAGCAAGCTGCCCTAGAAACTTGCTGGCCTTCGTTCTTACCAAAGCACTGCCAGATGCGTTAAAAAATGTGATCAGGCTGATCCCCTGCCGCCACCTGCCGCTCTGCTTATTTGAGAAACTGTTGCGGGCGCTGGCGGCAGCCAGATCACCTCGAAATGTAGGTAGCGGAGAAAGCTGGTTGCTCCGAAGAGCCGCGGTAGAGCATGTCTGTGCATGTTGGACAACATGTTGCGCTTCATCGCTGGCGTTCATCATTGCGGGGAGGGGCAAACTATTGTTTCGCGCGTTGTTCGCCCCGTGGTGGCTCAGCTTTCAGTATGGGCAGATACGGTTGACAGGAATTAGCATCCGACCCGGAGAGGAAGCAGGTCGTTACTTGTAGAGGAGGGACAGAGTATCTGCCAAGAACTTTTGTTTAGAACGTTTACATATCTGTCCAGCTTGAGACGTGGATATGTAGAACACGTTCCGTGATTCGACGGCTGTTGTCATCAATGCATGAAAAATTTTCAAAACAGGGTTACCTCACAAAAACGTTTGAGGCCTTTTTCGATGTATTTGATTGCCACGTCTTCCAGCATGTACAATGTACACGAATGACAGCGTAGGATGTACCAAAATTGAGGAACAAAAGTGTTAGGTTTCAAGACGATTTCAAGAGAATGACAAAATGTTTGGAAATAATTAAAAGTTTAGCGCATCAAGCGATTCGCAAGCCTTGGTACATGTAGCTGCGCAGACTCTTTGGCACAACACGTTACGAAAGTCGAGATAAGAAAAGGAAAGCAGCATCAAGAAACTAAAGTATTACCAAGGGTAGACCTATCATAACGCAAGGAAGCATACTGATTCAAGACGACAACGTAGTCATGTTCACGCAAATCAATCGGGCGCATCGGCAGGTCTGAGCGCCGAGAAGCAATCTCTGCTCTACTCACGAACTACGACACATTGACCCGTCACAGTAGTAACCATCGCAACACACTTCACCATGCCCACAATAGGAAGTAGTACACTGCAGGCACATTGCACTATACTGGTCGCAATAATACCCGTCGCAACAAACTTCGCCATGCCCGCAGTACGAAGTGGAACATTCTTGGCACATGTATCCGTCGCAATAGTATCCATCACAGCAAGGAGGACTGCCATGAGTGCTGTGACAACCAGTCGTGGAGCAGTACTTCTCGCATCTTCCATCGTTGCAAACGTAGTCCACACAGCATTCGTCGGGATGAATCAAACAGGTTCTACTTTCACAATCTTGGCGACAGAAGTTGTCTGTGTCGCAGAAGAAACCTTCACAACAGTTGAAATAGCCACAGTATCCAAATGTACACCCTTGTTCCAGCCCTGCTTTAATAGCTTCTGCCCGCTTCCTGAGTTCTTCTGCCGTCTCTCCAATCAGATCAGTTGCAATTCGTTGTGTTGACGGCACATCCTTGCTCTCAGTAAGTTTACCTACGTTCTTCTCTTCAGGTTGAGCTGCTGCTAGCACGCACGCCAATGCAGCGGCGTTAAGAACGAAAAGACTTAGCTGGCTCTTCATATCGTCGTTGGCCACTACTTGCTCATCCGGCCACTTCTGCTCCAGAGTTCGGTTGCGACCCGTATCCACTGCCGATGTGGTCGAACGTCGAACACGTCCGTTTTATACCACAAGCTTCAGCGGTTTTGGACAACTTTTTTTGCGGATGAGAATTTGGTTCTCTTCCGAAACAAATCTTTGAACAAGGTGGACTGCCGTTTCCCATTCTGGGAAGACTACAAACTTCATGTGAATTTCCGTAGTTCTGGTTCGTATAATAGCAACAGGACAAGTCCCTCGAGGTCAAGGGACACGGAAGCAGCAGTTTTGATATTCAAGAGATGTCCAATGACCAACGACTGGCCTCTCTTCAGACTGCGCATGACCTATTGACAACAAAAGTGTGGATACTTTCAATCCCCTTCAAGAGATAGGGAAAGTAGTCCAGCAGGAAACTCAGTGCACCACGAGTTCCGCAATCTCCCGTTTGTTTTATGGGACAGATCAATGCTTAGACAACTTATTCAAGTGAAAGGATAAAGTGGAATCACTTGGATTCTTGAGGGTTCCAAATGATAATGTGGTCCGTATGGCTGCGATGGGCTGAACTCTCGCGTTCGCAGGTGTGCACTCTCCGATTTCGAGGTTCATCATTCGTGGATCGTAACCTCGTGCTCGCCAGTTGTGCACAATCTCTCGAGATGCAAAGAGACGAATTTAATTTGCCTTCGGGGAATAAGGCCCGTAGGGCAAAACCTGGTTAGGGTTATGAAGGTTAACCATCGGCTTCCTCATAGAGATTATCTCCAAACTGGATCTTGAATTAAATGATCTATGAGACAACTGCGCATCATGAATTATGGACAACATGGCACGGATGACAGTTCCATGCTTCCACAGACAGACTCCACTTTTCAAGCAACGTTGCTACAACTCGTTTCCACAAAGAGAAAAGATAGGGACCCCAAAAGCAACGCTATTCCAGTATATCGAAATACGTGGAATACGAATTATATTTCACTGGTATTCCTTCAGGAAACCGTGATCTAATAGATTTCAGATGCTCCATGCCCTGCTTCACAAGAAGTCGAATTCTCTTTCTATCTTTGCGTGTACTAATGTCGACGCCTCTCTGCCGAGGATCCACCTTGCAAAGAAAATCTAGGGGGTGACATCCACTGTCCAGCAGACTAACCTCCTTGCTACACTCCATTCTCAAGTACTTCAAACCAGAGTTTGCACCGGCAATGTAGCATTCCTCAGTTGCATTCTTAGGCAAAATTTCCATCAGTACTCCGAATGGGTGCATGAAAATGGCATTGACTAAGTTGGCCCCATGAATGCCGATCAGAAAGCCCACTCGAATGACATCTGTGACCTGCTCTTTCAGACTTTCTCGCCGCTTCGGTGGTATGATGATCAGCTCCGCCCCAGAAGCTTGGGTTTCGTTTCTCAACATGGCAACAAACCATTCTTCGTCCGCCTCGAAAAACTTTCTCATCGCGCCTCCTCTATAATAGCCGTCACTTCCAAGTCTCCCATCACGTTTTGCGTAACCAATCGAGAAAGGAGGAGGTTCAGAAACAGAATGTATACCCACTGGTTTCAAAACCTGTGGCAAGCGGGCGTCGATGCCAAGCCCATCATACACTGATCGTTTAAATCGAACCGCATCGAGAGGAACTGAAAATCCATGAAGAGGAACCTCGGTTTTGTTGGGAAAAGGCCAAACGTTATAATGCCCTCTTCGCCCAAGCAGCACCGCATTACGCAGGCATACATTGGAATGCCGTGTTCTGAAGTCCTCCATAAAGTACAAATTCACATTAACTCCTATTTTCAAGATTCGTTGTCTGATAACCAGTTCCAACAACTGCTGTTTCCAAAGATGAGCCAAGGGAACCCTTCGCAGGCCATGAAAGATAATGTTAAGGTCTTTTGCTTCACCCAAACCATGCAAGGAATTCATGTTTGCGCTTCGGAAGCTTCCTTGCGATACGAAATGAGGTATGCTTTCAACAGTGCGGGCTAGATCAGCAATAGGATTCAAGTAATGGTATATGTTCTTTGAAAAGGCGTAGTCGGGAACAACTATGGAAAGATGGTCGAGCCATCGAACCGAATCTTCAACCACGTGTGAAGTCTTCTCCAGTTTTGGGCACACAGGCATAGCACGTTTAAGTCCAGTTCCATGCGCACAATTGATGAATTGATGCTGAAAGCTTTGACAGGTATGCTGTGTCGCATTGAGAATCGCGACGTCTGGAAATTCAACTGACGTGCGTTTGAAGTCGGAGTCGTGTACGTAGCATCTTGTCCTCGACAGATCAGAAGAGTGATAAAGCATGTCGCCTGGGCTGTTGGGATCAAAGCAGACGTTTGAACTTAAACACAGAGAACGGGAGCTGAACTGCCATAGGTCTGCTGCCCCAGGATTGATGCCAACCAGCATGCACACATCGGCAGAGGTTACTGTGCTTGAATTGGTGAGAACAGTTTGGGGGATATGAAGCGACGCTATGGCGAGCACGAGCAAGAAAAGAAATACCTGAACATGCTTTCGGCTAAGACGGGCTCTGAAGAGTTTCATCATGGGCGGCATTATGCATTTTGCTGTCTTAGACATTGACGCACTATGCGCACAAGCTGATGTAGAAAGATTACGCCAAGCAGATGGTGTGCGTATCGGAAATGTCCACGACCGGAAAAGCTCCATTCCGATCGTGACAAATTCTTGCAAGGTACTTTCAATACTCGAATATCTGCGAAGACGCCTATTCACACTTGAAGTCACGAGTCCCGAAAGAGAGACGCCCTCACGATCACGATGAGGGCATTGGGTCCTCACAACATTGGTGTATATGAACAGAATTTGGGGAGTTTCCTTGAGAACACGAGTTCTGGAACGTGTTCCCAAAGGGCTCGCGTAAGATAGGTTGACATGTAAAGCAAGGAGTGGCACTTTTCTTCTGTTTTAGGTGTCTTAGGCCTTTTCTACACCGGGACATGGACACGCAAATCTGGCACACGTGTACCATAAAAATTAAAAGCAAATCAACCTTGCCGGCAGCAAAATTAAAAACAAATCTGACAGAACGATTTTTGAAGTGTCTCTTCAGTGGGGTCGCTCAAGAAGCGACCCCAAAATTGTGGACAATAGACAGCTGCAAATCTGTCCATGTCCCGGTGTAGAAAAGGCCTTACGCCAACACATATTCACGTGGAAACATGTCCACGTGCGAAACGTGCGTCATCGAGCCTCGTTATCTAAGACGTTGCTTTTGTTTAAATATTTTGAACAGCGAATGATATTGAGGAAACGAGGGATGAGAATGTTCTGCGAAGCTTCTAGGACCACGTGTACGACTTGTAAGTATTTTGCACGTTGGGCCCAGAAGAAAAAGCTGTGCAGATTCCAAATATCCATGTTTCTCCTTGTACATCCCAGCAGATTACGGCATGATTGGAAACTAGATGAGCGCAGTGTTGCGAGACTGGGAGCGCGCACGATATCCGGAATGGAGCCACGGATCGTTTGAGCTACTGCGGTAAAAGGGCTTGAGACCATGACTATAAATTGTGATTGTCTCGGCGTCCAAAACTGTCGTTACCTAATGACATCGGTGACAACAGCAACGTGCTGTTCAGTTAGAGCGACACGTAAAATTCGCACCAGCATTCCAACATTCCAATGCAAATTGGCCTCAAACAAATGAGTTGACACAGTTACAGAATGAAAACATTAGAAACGTTCTGTGTCTACTGCGCTGCAGGCGTTACAGGCGTGTAGTTCAAAAGTACCACACGATCAATAGACACCTAGAGAGAGAGAAAACCTCACCAGCCATTCTTGACTCCAGCCTGCGCTTCTTATGAACTGCAGGAGAACACTGTGGGAACGGTCGACACCAAAGGAAAAGCTCAGCGAAAGCTGAAGGTCCTACCAAGTGCGAATGTGCAAAAGGCGCTCCTTTATTGGTCTGCATCTGGTCGGCTGACAAGAGAAAAACACTTGCTGTGAACGGGTCTGTTGCTAGTACAGTCTCTTTCGGAGACAATATCGTGCAAGCGAATAAATCTCGCTTTGGATGATTGCCATAGAATCTAAGATTCGATGGCTCCTGGGGCGATGTCATCTCTACCGTGAGACGAAAAGGGGCTTTACCGAGTTTTTCACAATTGGATTAAACTTCGGGGTGGTCCAGAGTGACCACGTGTACACGCGCCGTCGCACTCACACGAGCTAGCGAAGCTGCTTCCGAAGCTCCTCCTCGAAGTTTTTGAGTTGCGTTTTTCGTCCAATCAAAGAAACTTTTCTTCAAAACGATTCGAGGCACGAAGAAATCGATATGGGCCAGCGACGCTCCGAGCATCGCCAGAACCATTCACGGAGAAGTACGACGGTAGCCCGCCGCTTGGTATCGCCTGCAATTTCGTGTGATGGTTTCCATCCTTTATTTTGTTGTCGCTATCTGCAAGGTTACTCTTCCTTGAACCGGACCGAACTCGAAGTACGCACCCTTGTCGCTCCGCTCTTCGAGCTCGGAGCCTCGCAATCTCGTGGGCCAATCCGTGTATCGGGCACGTGATCGCTGGCGACACAAATCCTGGATGCTCTTGGCACCCAGCAACTCACTCAATAAGTTGGTGTAGAATAGTGTTACACGAATAAGATTTTTCGACCATCTCGATGTGCTCGCTCGGCCAGTGGTAGTGCAGCCTCAGACTAGAAGAAACAGAGCCAATGATGAACACATCTCTTGTGGCGCCAACTTGTTGGACGCTCTCATTGGCAAAGAAGCATCTGCTGCTCCAACTCGTGCGTCTCCAATAAAAAAGAAGCAGTTCTTCAGGCAATGTCCGCCGTACAAACAGCGCTCTTGTGATAATCAACAAATTGCGTCTTGCGATATTTCCAACATGCTTCCTTCTTATGTCTACTTCTGACTGTTTAAAGGTTTCCCATGATTGCCTCAGATGCAAATTGCATCTGATGCAATCAGGGGACCCCTGTCCCTCTTTGTGCTTGCCATGTTTCCCATAGTTTATCCACAACGGCAGAAATTAAGAATAATCTGCACAGAACGAATCTCTGCAATTTGAGAAACCTATGGGTTAGATGAAGCACTTCATCCCAATGCTTTTTCATGCGGGGATGTTGGATCTTCTTTCGCATTGAATGACAGTATCTACTCACGATATGCAGATGGTTCTGCGTTGGGATTTCGCTCTGTTCCACATCAATTCACAAATTATGAGTACGTCTGCATCCTACATAATTCAAGGCACCGAACGCAGAAAACCAGCTTCTTTGTTCTGCCCAACTTCATTTACAGAAGTCGCATCTTTCCTCTTTTTCGTCAAAGATTTCCACACAAACAACGGGCAAATCACCAGACATGCAGGAGACGAATTACGGAATCGAGGACGGTAAGGAAAAAGTTGAGCTGCACCGTATTACGGCTTCAGATGCAACGCCAGAGCAGAAAGCTGATGCGTACAACAAATGGGCTCCCACATATGATGAACATATTCCGATGGACGACAATTTGCTTTGGGGCGTGGTGAGCAACAAAATGTTCAGTCTCATCAAAAGCAACTACACGTCTGGTGACGTGCCCGTCATAGTAGACGCTGGATGCGGTACTGGCGTACCCGCAAGTTTGTTGCGAAAACTCGCGGAGAAAGAATCTCTTCCAATTCGCCTCATTGGTTACGATCTTCACGAGGGAATGCTGGAACAAGCGCGAAAGAAAAACGTATTTGACGAGTTGCACGTCGGAGACTTCTTCGGAGAAGTCCCTGTGCGGAATGAAAGTGCGGACTATGTGTTGTGCAGCGCAGTGTTTTTCGAGGGTCATTGTGGACCGGAGGCTTTGATTACAATTCTCAGTCACTTACGACAAGGAGGGATGGGATTATTTTCAGTTCGCATCAAGTCTTTTGAGTACAGAAAAGAGGAGTACTACAAGGTCATCGAGCAGGCTGGATGCGTTGTTTGCCAATCGTTTGTTGCGCAATATTGGCCGGAGACAAAGGGCATGTACGTTGTGGTGAAGAAGCAGTGATTGTTTAAGCTCCATGGGGCTGGATTGATTCTTAGTTGTACCTCAAATTACCAATGATCTACATCTACTAGAAGGCTCTCTCCTTGAGAGCACTAGATTGCCTCTTCAGCATTTCGCTGAGTTCGACCCAGCACCCTGCATCAGGATGTAGTCGTCAACACAAGTGATATCAACGTTGTGTGGTTCCGTTCGTGATCTTTCCATCCTAAAATTATAATTTCCTTGCGCCAAGTTGACCACCTTCAACACCCTCTGTCCAACTCCACAGTAAATGAGTCAGGAGAATCAGCTTTATGTCCATCGACAAAAAATTCATGGGCGCTTTTTTTCAAAGCTGCAGGTTTCTCGCCAGTGACTTTGAATATATTTGCGAACAGGTTTAAATACTTTTTGTCAATTCATATCATCCTCGTTTTCTGTTTTAGGCGAGATAAGACATGTCTTTCAATTTTCCGAGAACCAGGAAGTGGATTTATTGGAAATTGGGTGCTGCGACTTGGATCTTTGCTGCATCTGTTTTCCGCCAAATAGTACAAAATGTGCTTCGCGAGCACACAGCTTGGCGGCAAACCGCGCTCTGCCAGCCAGAAGCATCAATACGTCATGCACCCCTGGAACTTGTTGTAGTCGTCTTAGTGGATTTGATCACCCACCCTCCCATACCCTTGGACGTGTGATATCTTCACGATACACATGCAGTTTGATTATTCTGTAATCTTTCGATTGTCTCTAGTGTTTACTAGTTCACCTTCCTGCTGGGGCCGTATTTGTGACTAGATTTTTGACCAAGTCAAAAAGTCAAAGCCATTTAAAAAATTTCGAAGTCAGTCATATTTAGTCACATTTTCCTTTGTTCTTTTCTAAGCGTATTTGCTTAGAAATTAAACTGCGCTGCGCTTCTTTTAAGTTATACAAGTATATATGTCAACTTCTTTATGCTCTTCACCATGTGTATGTGTTCTAAAGAATGTTATTATCAAACTTCAAAGATTTTTAAAACGTTTTTAAAATTAGCAAAAAATTGAAAATTTTTATATCTTGGCCACTAGTTAACTGTTTATACTATTTTTAGTGAAAATAAAACTTAAACTTAATATGAGAACCATTTAAGCTATTATGTTACACATGTGTAGAATTATGAGTGGTTATGAATATGAAACGTGTATTCCTGGCCATATGTACTGAAAATGACTAAATGTGACTAGAATTTTAGCGCATATGCTAGTGAGTCAGTCAGTCAATAGTCATTTATATACCTATCAAGTCAGTCAGTCACAAATACGGGCCTGCTTCCTCCGGTCAAATAGTAAAGATCGCTCTAAGAGCTGAACCAATGCAACAAAATAATAATTAATGATATCAGCTCCAAAAACATTTTCAAGGCAAAGTTGGCGACGTTATCCTAACTAAAAATAGATTTGATCTAATCTGAGCTAAAAACTGCAAAGAAACTAGCCAACTGTCTCTTTTTGGCGCAAAGCCATGACAAATTTTGAGTAGCATATCGCAATGAACTCTGGCCAATCGTACATTTACTTCTTCCCGACAACAAGATAAGCCTGGTCGGTATTGCTGCTATGACACCAAGCATCAGCGTCCCAATGTCCAGAAACTATCCAGTGGTGGTGGGAGCCACAGACGAAATTCAAATCCGTCCATGTGGCACGGTGGCATTTGGGAAATACATAGCGGGCGTAAGCACCACCCCTGATGTAAATCGAAGTTCCTACAACCGCCTGCGGCAGTCTAAACTCAGCCCAAGTCTTATCGCTTTCAGTACGGAACGTGAACGAGTCACAGTATCCCTGAGCTTCGAAATTGGTCTTAATGATTCGATACACAAGCCGTTCTCCAGGAAAGTCCATGATGACAACGCCAGTACGCAAAGTTCCTTCGCCCGTGCCAATATGGTTGTACGTATATTCATTACTATACCCGGCGACGTCAATCGGTGTCATGCCCTGGGCTCCTGATAGAAAATTTAGTATTAGCTTAGACGATGTTGTTGCTCGATTCAGTTGAGCCCCGATCAAATCCAATTTCTCGGCCATAGAAGCTGTGTCAGAGCCTACGGGCTTGTCAAATGGCAGCAAATACACCTTAAAGGTGTTTTGGGCGTCTACAAGCGAATCAGTCCAAGCAATTCCCTTGTCTGATAACCAAGTCGGTCGCAACGCAAGAATCTTCCCGCGAACTTCTCCTACAGTAGGAATGGAGGTCCGTGCATCAACAAACAGGTACCCGAACTTTGACATGTACGTAGCCCAAATCGATGTAAACGAGTCGGATCCGTCCATTGGTGTATGGTTTTCTTGCACGTTCATAATAACAAACTCGTTGTCGTGGGAGGCCAGAAAATCTCGCACTGCAACTAACACATCACCGAAAAAAATCTCCTGGAAGCAAGGACCATGATGTATCGCGAATACCGTACCAGCACGACGACAACGTATGTCAAAGAACCGAATTCCAGCTCTAAGCTGATCTGTAATGGACCAGACTTGTGCTTCACAAGCTACTCCACCGTAACGCGCCCCCGAATCATGAGTGCCTGGGATAGATAAATGGGCCACAGATTTGCTATCAGGCACTTCGGACATCCAGTCTTCCACGGCCGGCGGAAGCCATGATTGAACACTAGTTGAAGTCGACAACACTCCTCCAGACTGCAATTCTTCGTCAAAAATCGTTACCTTCGAATTAGAAGAAAAGAATGCTAAATGGTTCAATAAACCTTGAAATATCGAGCGCGGAGTAGAAGCGAAATCGGCTAGACGGTTCACAAAGCTAGAGTTTGGACGACCGTGAATGAACAGAATGGCAAAGACACATGTCGTGGCAACGGTGACAAAAGCAACCTGGAGACGTAAAGATTTTCTCGCGCGTGCCGGCCGGGGCTCCCCGCTCACCAACTCCGTGTTCTCGTCAGTACTAGTTCTAATGTGGGTAGCTGGGATTGAGTCGTACCCGCTCATGGTGGAATTCTGAGAGTCAACGGCGAAGGATCGAATTCAAGTTGGGCTTTCAGGATGCTTGCATGAAATCTGCGTGTGTGTATGTGTCGAACGAAGTTGAAGCGATAGCTTTTATATCCTTTCCGTGGCACTGAATCCGTTCAGCATCGAGATGCCTGTAAGGTGTCGGGTTTCGCATCTCAATAGAAGCAAATGAAGAGTCGCGTTGATTCACTTTCGTGAGAAGGAAACGAATATCTGCGAGGGTTTATCTTGAACCGTGGACAAAAATGAGACGTAAATGAATGATACTGCAAGCACCCGTACACGAGCAAGAACGTGCATATGCCCATCGTCGAAAACATTGACAAACTGTCTCGTATGTGACGAGTGTAGGGCAAAAGAGTAAACTCTGTTTTGAACCACTTATCGTTTTGTGTTCTTGGCTTTTCCAGATGCGTTGGCGAGGGTCAGCATTGTCAGGAATGCGGTAGAAAGCCTATTGTAACTAGAATTTAGTATTGTATCGGGACTGCAAGGTTAGCTGTGGAGCACAGCGAAAGCACTTGCGCAGAACACAACTTGCGCGGCAGAAAATCGTAATGGTCAGGGGCATCCTCCTAGCTCTTGGCTGCATGATTACCATGCGAATATGAAGAGGTGGTGGCGTATCAATGCCCGTTATTTAGTTACTTCTCGCTGGATATATCGTCGACTCGAAAGAACACATGATGAAGATGTGGTCCTTGAGAGCACGACATCTTGGTGCGTGGACCGATAGTGCTCAAGGCCCAAAATATGTTCCGCGGTGTTATCTGAACGTATACGTGTTGCTCTTGACAGACATTTCGTTATCGCGTTACAGTACAAAAGACTCTTGTGAGGTTGAGAACGATAAAAAGGGAACCAATGTCTTTGATAAGACGTCCAAGGATGTGAAGTTGTTCGGCATCTTACAAACCTCGCATAAGCAGGGAAAGGACAAGATGAGTTTTCCGTTTTGGGGTGTCACGACGGGGATCGCAAATTAGGAGATTGTAACATTAGGTCTTAGTTTTTCTCTCATAGAAGGCCCCCTTTTGAATAGAGAATAGAGAAAGATGCGAACATCCTCAAATTAGTGCAGATTTGGGTCTTGCTTGACAGTTAGGTCAATGCTCCGAGTTCAGAGCTATTAGGGGTTTTTAATTAAGGTGTTTTGGCCCTTATGTTCGGACTAAGGCTTGTTCTGAACCACTGCTGTGTTTAAATTACGATCAAGCTCTTTCCTTTATTTCAAAATAAAGACAAGATTAACCCCGCGATTCCCATCTTTGAGGCAAACCTGTATGAGCTTCTTTCCTTACCTCCTCTCATGGTGTGCACCCTCGTCCATGGTGCCACCACTTCCACCAACACTCACACCAAATTCCAACATTCCACCACCATCGAACGCCAAAATGAACAGCAATGATTCGCAAAACGCAGTTGCGCCACCAACTGCTCCTCCTACTACCTCGGCAAGTGTCTCCTCGCGCTCAAGCGCACCTTCAAACTTAACACCTTCAAAAGCGCACAACAAGCGCTTCGTGATGAATAAGGTCGAGAAGACATGGGTCATTCGACAACTAATCGCGCTTCAAGCTCCTCTCCAAAAATTGAAGACCCTGGAAAAGACATGTCTATCAGTAGCCAAAAACGCACAAATGCGTCATGTTCCAGACAACGAAATCCTGCATGAAACCAACACTTACGGCATAGCATGGCGCAAAGAGTACATGTCGAAAATTACAACCGAAAACGTTATGCACGTTGCGAAGAACGTTGGCGAAATGGTAAAGAAGGTTCAAGTTGCGTCTCTCTCGCACAACGATGACGATGGTCCTGTGGCGGCCCCAAAGGGTGTAGAAGGAGATGCACAGCATTTGTTGGATCAGGCTTTATTGGACTACAAGCACGATGCCAACCGCAAGGCACTTACAACCGATGACGATGCCAAGACTGCTTTGAAGAAAGCAAAAGAATCACGCGCGCAAAAGCTCAAGCGTAACCGTGAGCGCAAGGCTACCTTTGAAGAAGACAAAAAGCGGCGTTAAGCAGTCCGTGAAGCTCGAGAACGACGTAGATCCGCAGCTGATCTCCAGAGCGTTAGGGCTCAAACACGCATTGCAAACGCTGCGGCGGCTAGTGCAGCTTTGCAAAGAAGACAAAGTGAACAGTTTGGTATCCTCGTCAGTCTTTACGCACAGAGTCAGAACCTGACCGCTCCGGAGCCTGAGACACCTCTTCCCCCGCCCATCGCTTCGGAACCGTTGACCATGGACGCATTCGTGGAAGCTACTAGTTCGGTTGGCGGAACTGCGCCGAGCAATGCGACAGCGGAAAATCGCACTTTGGAAGCTACCACCCTTGAAAGTGATGCAGAGTGTCCAGGGTCTGCAAGAGAGGAACAGACTTGTCTGGATCAGATATAGAGGTTCATGCGGGAGCGGTCTTTCTTGATTCGGGTACCTTGATTAAGTAAAGTGCGCGAGCCATGGCTCGCGCAAAGTCCTTCGCTCAGTCGCCTTCGGCTCCCTCGCAAGCTCGGTCGCCTCGGCTCCTTCGCTGCAGACTTTGCGCTCGCCAGGCTCTTGCACTTTACTTAAGGTTCATCTTCTTCAGAAGACGTTCTGTTTCTGTGCGCCTCTAGTTTCCGTTCGTACATCTCTTTTGTCATCAAGGCAAATCCGCGACGCCTAAAACTCCAGTTTGATAGTAGAGCGGCTGTTTCGTAAGCGATCAAGGACTTCTCAAAGGGCCATCGTCCTAAAAAGATGCGATACCGGTTGTTAATGTGGCCTATTCCCCATTCATTTACCATTCGTTGAGTACGAATATATCGATTGTACGACACACGATGCATCCAGTTTGTGCTTTCGTTTCGCTTAAACGGAACAACAAGTTTCCCATCTCCTCCAAATCCCATGTCCGCCATGCCATGTTGACCATCTTCAAGGTATTGCTCGGCATGAAGGTACACACTCGAGTTTGTATATAAGGTCCTGTCGCTTTCGGCGCCTTTGTCGCTGATCTCTAATCTAATAAACCTACCGTAGAGGTCACAGTACACAAGAATTGACCAGACGTGGGCCCTCTTATATCCATCGTAAGCCCTTTCTTGTTCGTGATTGTCTACTGGACGCCATCTCTTGGTTTTGTTGCCGTCAATAAAAAAGACACACTTTGGAAACCCCAGTATGAGACCCTCCATGTCACTCCTTTCCTCAGATAGCGGCCATGAAATCAGTGGTGGTTGGATCTCCTTTAATGTTTTGTACAGGGCGAACAAGGCATGTCGAAAGTAGTTTGAAACTGTCCCCGTTGATATGCCATATACATGCCCGTAACGCTGTACTCCAAGACCGCCTTCGTTTGAACCACCCAGAATATCAAGTAGTAGGAAAAGCATCTCTTCTGCCGACAAACGTCGTCGTCGAGGGACACGGTTAGGTAGTGTATGTTCATTTCGAACGTTGAAAGGTTCCTCCAGGTGGCTCTTTGTAACCGCATACAACTCGTCAAACTCTTCTACGCTGACATGGACTGTGCGTTCAAAGAGACGATCATCTGGATCCTCCAAACGCATGCATTTGTAAACATGTGATGCAGTACGACGTGCATAGAGCGATTTGACTCCTGCAATCGCGTTGTCCTTGCCGGGGCCGTTTGTGTCAGATTCCGAGCTATCACCATCGCTGTTTTGGCCATGCTCTTGATTGCGCTTCATGTTCAACATGAGTCCCTGTTGGACCAGCATTTCGGTGTGGGACGCAGTCTGCCATATTTCAGGCAGCATGAAGAAAGGAAGAGGTAGTTCTGAGTCTCCCATGGCACGGATCTCTGTTTGAATCTAAGGGTCAATGACAAGAACGACCTTTATTTCAAATCTAAGAATGGCCTGCAATGAGGGATTTATTTCATAAAGACAGAAATCCTAGTTAAAAACCCCTATTTGGTGAGCAAAACATTCTTTTTGGAGAAATTCTCTTGCGACTAAAACAGGTCGACTAGGACCTTTCAGCAATTCAATACTGTTTTGAATACTGTGGTTTTCGAAGAACAGTTGAAAAATAGCAAACAGGTTGAAGCTTGTGGACTGAGTCGAGGAGTTCAAGCTCGGTCTTCTTCACTTAGGTAGCTACCTGAGGTTGGCTTTTTTAACCCTTGTCGGGTACATGGAAGAGATCTCTTCCATGTACACATTCCCTTGGAATAGTGTACATGGAAGAGCTATTCCATTTGGAATAGGTGCTATTCCAAATGGAATAGTAGCTCTTCCATGAATACAGTTACATAAAAACAACAGAAAATAATATTGTCTGTTGGCCGGCATGCCTTGCTGTACACAAAGCTCCGATCTGACTACGACTTTGTGCAAGATATCTTCTTGCTGGTGCCATTGCTCCAACGCCATTGTTAAAGCCGAACATTTAACCTCAAATGAGCATTGAGATCAATAGCAAATGTATAAAGACACAAAATCATTCAAGAGCCATTCTTTTCTTAGAAATATCACGATTTAATCAAAACGAATTAAGACATTTTAAAAGAAACAAATACTCTGCGTTATAATGCAGTTCTAAAACTCTAAATAGTGTAGAATAGTTGGCTCTAGCTTTATGGAGGAGTTGATGACAAATTTAGAAAAGAATGCAGATATAGAAAACAAGCATGTATTCACACTTCTGCAAACAATTAACTTTCAATGATCTGAAAATTGAAAGTTCATTCATAAGAAAATTATTTCTTGATTGTCCTGCCGCATTGTAACAAAATCTTTGCCCTTCAAATTCACCTTAAGCGGGCTTTATTATGCTACAGAAGTACGTCTAATTTGAAATCAAATTCTATTTTGTTAGTTAACGTTGTGTTTATTACAATTATTCAGTCAAATTTGTGTGCAGTTTGTTTCTAAACCATGTTCGACAATACTTCTAAGTCAAAGGCAAAAGCAAACGCCTAAGCTTCTTCTTTTAGAAACTAACGCACAAATCGTTGGCTTTTGTAACGTTTCAAGTGTAGCAGTTTCAATTGTTATCGCCATCAGACATAAGAACAATGGAAGTAAGTTGAGAAATAGCATCATCATTAATAGGGAACGAAAAATGCTTTAGAGACCGAGATAAAGCAAGTCTAAATCACGTTGGACAAATGTCAGGAATATGTCTTCTTTCTTTTGGAGGTCTTTGACTACTTTGTTTATACGCTTTTCTCATTTTTCATTGAACAATCTGTCGCTTTCTTGAGCGCATTTGTTCATATGGAAGGATTGTGCAGACTAAAGCTTTCCGTCCAAAAAGGGTTACCTTTGAAACTGCAATTCCATCAAGCACATGAAGTCTGTCATGTTCGCTCAAGTTTATCTGCAAAACATGTCGAACGGACCAAATGGATTTCTAATTGTTTCCTATATGAGACGGTTATATGTAGCGAGTGTTTCAGGCAAGCATTCCCGTAAGACCCATACATGGTGCGGCTGTGCATGGTGCACGTCATCAACTGCCTGTCGTGTCAATGCATAGAGCAGATGGCCTTCGAAAATGCCACGTGATATTCCTTCCTTTTGTCCAACTTCCGCATACCAGGCTAATCTGGCAAGAAACATCAGCTTGAAAATATACCCAAAGAAATTCGATAGTTGCGCACAAATTAGGCAACATCCTTGAGATCATTAGGACACGTGGAGATGATGGTGGCCGGAGCTGCTGGAAATCTTCCGAGCGGAACCAACACATCACTTTCGAGACTCAGAGCACCCCATCCTAGGGATGAAGGAGCAGAAGTTATCAACCCACTTGCCAGTGGAATATCACAGAACTCTCTTATGGCAGATAAATCCTTGAAACTCTTCCCAGCAAGTAATGACAGCGTAGTCCTCAAGAACAGTTCATGGAGACATATGTTATCAGGCAAAAAGCATGGTTCCGGTATGTACGGCTCGGCTGAAAGGTCCGGAACCGGTGTACCATTGATCATCTTCAAAGAGACGGCAGCAGCCCGAAAGGCGCTTACAAAGTTGATCACTTCCCACCCTGCACCAATTGCCCCTATTTTATCAGCAGCCTCTCCAAGCAGCGCCCCTTCGTGGGAGGCACCACCCAGAGCTAGCTGACTGAATCGAGCTAGAGTACCGTTAATTCTCGGTTGCAGTCCGAAGACTATGCTTGATATAGATTTTCTCAAAAGCGTTTGGACAAATGTGAGTGGTCTCGTTAACACCAATCTCGCACTTTCGTCAGATGTAGTGATTGCCTGATCAGTTGCAAAGAAGCTCCCTACGATCGTCTCATTACGGCGACTAGCGAGACTAGGGACGAAATCTGGACGAGTCTTACAGCTGCCAGATGGTAGAAAACCAAGCACGGATCCAGATACTATGGAACTTCTATCTACCTCGCAAGCAGACTTCTGCACATCACCATGCATGTCAAAGATAACTCGAGGGCGGAAAGCCAGTTGTGCGGCTACTAGAGCCTGCGTTTCAACCGGCCGGATTGGTCCGTCGAGTTCGACGTAATGATATCGATTCATGTCGTAGCCTCGGCCGACAATCCCAAAGAAACCGGGCTCAGAATCGGCTAAGAAACCACCTCCGGCAGCGGGGTCAACGTTATGCCGAAAGAACCCTTTCGACTCAGTGAAAGGCGCGACGGTAATATTGAGGTTTCCACTTGGCTCTCCACCATCTGGATTAGCTCGAATTACGATTACAATGTCATAACCTCGCAAGAGTCGAACTCGAAGACGAGGGTTGCGTTCAAGAGCTTCGAGAAAGATGAAAACAGCCTCCGTGGAAGCCGGTTCGTTACCATGTTGCTGGGTTACTACGAGAAGAGGCATACCTCGAGGACTCCCGAAGCGAACTGCGAGTATTGGACGTCCCTTTGTCGAGTATCCAATCCGCGAAACGTTAACATTTCCCCTAGGCGGTTGCACAGCGTCGTTGATAACCGTACAAACGACAGCTTCCCTAATCGTTGGATTGATATCATTGCCGCATACTGAAGTATTGACCGTTGAAAAGGTTGGAGAAAGCCCTTTGTCGATGTTGATGATACCCTTATTGTCGCTATTCTGGATTAACGGGCCAACTTGTAATCGAAAGCTTGCTCGGCGTTTGAAGTTGACCAGTTTTGGGAGCAACTGGTCATACGGAGTGAGAAAAGTTTGGAATGCACGTTCGGGGGTGATGCCACAATGTGGATCGAATGTATTGCACAAGGGGCTTCTGCAGTTCGTGGCTGAGGCGGGGAGAAGACAACATGAGACGAGAAGTGCCAAAGTTGCGATTAAATAGCAACGATAGAAGTGGAAAAGTGAGAAACGGAAAGAAGTGCCCTCCATGGTGGGTAGACGAGGCTCTTTTGCTTTGTGTTAGGGACAAAGCGAAGACGAAGAGCAGGCACACTCTGTTCTTATCGAGTCCAAGTTCGTAGAGTGCCAAGTCGCGTGCACATTTCGTGCAAAGTGACAACATATGAAGGTTGTCTCTAGGCTCCCACCCTTCGTAAAAGGTCAGCACCTAGGCACTTCCATTTTTTGTGAGTCAATTACATCTTATCGCCTCGACGTGATGTCTGCCATTCCGAACGATCTAATTGGAGCTTGGAAAAAAATTGCTTTTCGACAAAAAAAATCAAAAAGCTCGGTCAATCTTGATCCTTATCTATTCGCAAGGGTAGGACAATACACGTCTTTCTAAAAAACTCTCAACGTAGAAAAATTAATTTTAATTCCTGGAACTTGGGCAAATTTTTGATTAACTGTGGTCGACCTTAGCCAAACCTCTAACAAAATGTGATAAAACTGTAGTTTTGTTCACGCTTTGATATCTTTTTAACATCTTTTCTGGCTGTACGCTTTGTGCAACATTGAAAGTTTCAAAATTTGAACCGTTGGCTCCAAGGGCTTGTGAATGACCCTGTGGGCTGTTCGATCCGGTGGGCCTTTTTGTTTCGAGCAATTACACTCTATCGGACTACTCCTGACGCCGTCAATCTAATGCTGCGATATCTGAGTAACCTCAAATACTCAAGACTAAGGCACAACAAGCCAAAGTAAGGAACGAATCGATTCACTAAGGAGTTCTGGTTGTGATTCACATTAGTCGTCATTGCTCCGTTCAACTGTTCCCTTTTTCGTATGAAAAGAATCATCGTAGGGCTCGTAATTCTCCTCTCGCTTTCTGCCACAACAAAAGTAAGCTTCTACACGAAGCATGGAAAGTGGCACACCAGGCTTCACTCCGGAAAAAAGCTTGCCAAATTTAAGGGTAAAGTAAGTGTCACCATTACCTCTTCCTCGGTTAGAGTCTTCGCTACCGACACGGCGTTTAAGATTCAATTCAGGGAACCATGGCTCGTCATGCTGAAACTCTCAATCCTTGCCGTTTGCCTTTTACGGAGAAAAGGGCTAAGAGTAGTTGTTCTGTATCTTATGCTGCTCACTACTCCGCAGATGAAAGAGAACGAGCTGAAACTTAAGAAGCAAACGTTGCCAAAATCAGAATGGAGAAACAACTGTGCTGTGGTTACTGTGAACGGCTTCGACAAGTTTCGACCAGCGTGGTCTCAGTGCGAATGGATCAACATTCGAGTCCAGGAACCCACATTGCCGATAGAGCAAGACATCATGAGAAGTTACCGGGATCGTATGATGGTACTCAATAGCATCAATATGACTGAGGAGCGAATGATATACTTTATCGATCGAGATATGGTCGATAACTCGTATTTTCCAACATCTCCCGAGATTAACCATCCCTTATCTCTGTTTAGAGACGGAAACTACGTTATTGATAGCAGAGTCTTCGTCAAAGGGATATCAGGAATGCGAGCATATAATAGAGTGATGATGAAGGTCCTGCAGAGCAGCGACTTGGCACCTGAGAATGGGTTGCGGAAATTATTTCGCCTCAACAGCAGTTATTTGCAAACCGTGAACTGGGTCTCAAATTTTCGTGAGCTAAGACACTGCCCTAGCACTTCATGGGACCGATGGGCCTGCCTCAGAGGGGAACAGGAGATGAACATCATACCCATCTCTGCGTTGAAAACATTGCTCTTCTGCTATTTTTCATACTATACCGTCTTTTGGGCACTCACTGTTATTGGGGCCAGCCAATTGTCTGTTCTGGCAACAGAAATACTTGATCGTGATGTTTCTCTCATTTTGATCCTAGAACTGTTCGTCGTGCTTCGAGTAGCTGGAGCTTCAGTGAGTGTGGTTTCTGTTGTGTGTGCCTATTCAACTCGATGTTTTGTCCAATATATTTTGAATATCTTGCGGAAAGTGAGCCAGTTGGCCAAGTACCGTGACAGAAAAGATGTTGCATAGACGATTTTGATGTAATAGCGGTCAACACACATCGTTCTAAGCCACTGATATTAATTGGTACATGAACTCTCGCTGTACGTTGGCCATACTTTAAGAATATGGGAAAGAAGCATGGGGCAATTGTCAGCAATACTTAGTGCCATGCGCGGAAAGCAAAACCCGGATGATAAAGGGTCTTTGGGCAATGCTTTGCTCTTTTGTTTTCCCGATCTAACACTCAGCTGCATAAATGACGCCAGCACCATGAAATGCGCAGGTGTGTAAAACATTCAGCCGGACACGGCTACGGTCGTTTTTCGATTTGTGGCTTCACGCAACGGCAGCCAAACCACAGAGAAGCTTAAGGCAACAGAATGAAGCAAACAATAGCAAATCACTTTACGAGGGACAGGACTACGGTAACCGATTACGTCTCATAGTTAAGTGCTTCATATATATATGAGACTGGCGCCATTCTGAACAGCCTACTTATCAGAAGATGATGAATCTCCCCACAGCTTGATAACCGCCTCTGCGTACTTGACGCGCTCGCCGTAGATCTCATCGATAATGTTCTCGACTTGGACACGTTCGACAACAGCCACCACTCCTTCGGCTACACCAACTAAGGCTTGGAATATAGCAGCAACCTTCGCAGTGGTTGATACATTTTCTGTCGCCACCGTCTCAGTCGAATTCCAAGTTCCACTAGGGCTTTCCACACTCGAGACGGATTCGCTAAACTCGTTCAAATCTGCCATTTCGATTAGATTCTCATTCTCTTTGAGCTCGGCAAGAGCAGTCTTTCGAGCTTTGTATGCCGAATAGAACTGCTTCCCAGATTTCCAGATCGCTTTCCCGCCTTTAATAACAAGTCTAAAGATGCTCATGCCGAACATCGTGCCACGAAGATCACCAAGAGCAGCCAGCACATCTTCGCGATCTTCCGAATCTGCTTGGATCAGAGATTGAGTCGCATCATCGTGAAAGGCCATCCAAAACGTTCCATCCATTTGCTTCATGTTGTCGAAGTCGTGACTGACGTCTTGCTGAGACTTCTGCGCTCCGTTCGCGAGGCAATCCTGGATATAGCCCATGATGGTCTTCGCGATGGACTCGTAGGTGTCATTCACTTTACTGAAATCAACCATGTACTGAGAAACCTGGATTGCGGCGTCGACTTCAGGGTAGTTTGTAAGCCAGGTAGCAGCCGAATCAGATATATTCATCTCCTTATTGAGCTCCTCTTTCTCGTTTCGAATCGCGATGTCCATTCCTATGTGCATACCAATATTAGCGACTGCAGCCACATCTCCCACAAAAGGTATCCATGACACTGATGCAGTGGTCACATCAGCGACTGCTACAGACTCTTCTTCAGCGAACAAGGTGTTGGCCGTGCTAAGAGTGCTTTCCTTGGCTTTACTCGCATCAGTTACCAAGCTTGATTTTAACGACGTCGGGGTGTAGTTAGAGAGCTTGGTGAAGTTGGAAACTCCCTTCACTAACGCTTCCCTAGATCCCATTACTGAGGCAACCTCGGTATCATTCGACCACCACTCTTTGAATGCGAAAAACTGAACGACGAGCTTATGAGTGTCGTTGTCGATTTTCGCCTTCTCTTCATCAGACGGCTCGTAGATGCTCATTTTCGAAGATTGTGGCGAGAGAGGAAAGAAGAGAGCTGGAGATTCTAGACTGAGAAATCTCGGGTGTCTGGGCGGTTTGGGGCGATGGATGCAAACAACATTTTGGGAACAGACTCGGGGCGGACGAGCTTTTATACGCGACATTGGGCAGCGCTTCATGTTTACCAAGACCCCAGATCTCTGCATGTGCAAAGTTTGATAAGCTGAACTTGTTCCAACAAGGCCTGGCAATTCGTGGGAATCCGTTAGGTCTATTTCTCGCGCAAAGATACCTTCTTGGATCCGGACGACCATTTACTCATACGTGTCGCAATCAACGTGCTGTAATGAACATTTTTACGTACGCATTTTGCATGTCGCAAGTTGCGACTCGCAACCATGCCATTACAGTCCACACGTGCAGCACCGTTTCCGGATATGCCCAGCGAAAGTGGCCATCATAGAAATGTACCACTCGAACAGAGGAGGGGGACCACAGGGAGGTAGTGCACTCCTACAGCTGTCGCTCAACAGAATTCTTATACATCACAGTTATATGTTTTCGTCATTGGTAAGCTTGCTCTCTAAAGCATTGATTGTTTTTCACTATCCTTGTGGTTGTCGTAACTGGAGTCATTAGCTGAATAAAAATCAGGTACTGATTCCAACGGATACATCTGCGCTAGAGAGCCTGACGTCATCCGCCCTCGTATACGCCCTTTGTCTGTCAATATCAGTTCAGAGACAGAGCGACTCAAAGAATAGGCCAAATGAAGGAAATGGGTCTTGATCTAAATCTCGATGACTCACAGATAACTTGCTCCGCGATAGATACTCATGCGGTCATGAACGACGCATCCAAATAAGAATTACTGTCGGATGTGCCCAAAAGCCAGAGTAATTGAGTTGGAACCTCCTGGTTGCTTCCATAGCTACAAACATACAAACAAGCAAGCATACTTTGTGTCGTTTGCACACTCTAGTTTGCTGACTCAGGTTTTGTGTCTGAATTCGATTGATAGTACTGTCGAAGAAAGAGCCTAAGGGTTTACAGTAGAGGTCATGTTCAGTCCTATTCGGCTGTCGATGGGGATTCGGTGAGATTCTCACCACCTGAACTTTGAAAGGGGTTCACACCTTCAATATAAAGCAAAAGAATCAAGATCCAAGTCGCGATGACCATCCGGTCGAAGGATCTGGACATTCTTTTCTGTCAATACGATAACAGAACTCGAATCATTAACCTTTCCCTCTCGCCGATCAATATCATAGTAATCATGGCCTACGCTCCAACTGAAGCAGATCTAGAAACGATTGACAATGCGACTCATTCCCAAGTCGTGCAATTTTACGCGTTCAAGACCTGGTGGAGCAATGATGAAGCCGTGGCATCCGTGATGGGATCTAGAACAGCTTTATTAGAAGCAGTTTCGAATTTCACAAAGATGGCCAAGTACTCGAAGGAAACTTTGAAAGCTAGCATCGTTAGTGACGCGGACAAAGCAAAACAAGAGAGTCAGCAGACCGCGGGTGTTATTTTTGGTGAGGAGGAAGTGGTCGCAATTACGGATGTTTCGACAGCTACTGTTTCTTGGATTCCATACATTGGAAACATAGCCCTCGCCATCAACATTGCGGTGCATGTCGGAATGGAGGAAGAGATAACGGAGAAGAAACGAGAGCTTGACGAGCAGCTCAAACTTTCCAGTGAATCATCCAACTGGTTGACAAGCTACCCTGAAGTTCAGTCGGCGCTCAATCTTACGAAGTATATGGTGGATCTCGGAAAGGAGAGCAGCACTGGCGATTATGTTGCGAACACAATAATGGGATACGTACAGGATAAAGTGGTGAAAAGGATTCAGATGTCTGTGGATGAGGTGAAAGGCGACTTTGATGCCATGTCTGACACGGACGGAGTGCTTTGGATGTCGTTCCGCAGTGATGCGGTGGACTCGTTAATAGCCGCCGATGAGGAAGATCGCACAGATTTCTTAGATTCACTCGAGACGCTCCGCACCATCACGTATGCGCTGACACTTCTCAGGGGTACTCTCGAGGCCGGCGAGAAGCTTTGGCAGTCGTTCAAGACGTATCGAGAGGCCAGGAATTTGAACAAGGCCAACAACGACGTCATACGGCTCGAAGACCCGGAAGAGCTAGATGAGATGAGGATGCTAGTTGACGAGAATAAGGTCGCTCCGTGGAAGAAAACAGAAGAGGTGGCAGAGAGTTCGATTGAAACTGAGGCAAAGGTTCTGGCAATCTTCCAGATTATTCTGGGTGTTACGGAAGGCGTAGTGGCGTATGTGGAACGCTCTCAGCTTGAATCGATTATCGAGGACGTTTACAACAATCACGCGGATTATGCTGACGCTGTGGCTGCGTTTTGGGACGATGTCAGCTCTGATTAGGAAGCCTAGGTGTTGGTAGCGCCCAGGACAATACGTGACAGTTTCGTGAAGCATTAAACAGCTTTGTACCGAATTAAGACAAACCGTAGCGGACGTCGGCGCCCTTTCTCAGCGGCCGGGCACAGCGCAACGCACACGGGTTTGCGGGCAAATCGGCGTGCGTAGCCTACTGCTTTGTCCCTCCCGAATCGCGCGAAGGCCTCGCGACCACTGCTATCGCAGCCACCGCCTCCGCCCGGGACACGCTGTCGCACACCGCCTCCCGTCGTTCACCTGGCCCGATGCATGGCGACGCGCTTGCGGCCGCCGCGACGCGGACGGGGCCGCCCCATGTCTTGGGCGTCCTCCGTAGCTCCGCAAATCTGGTACGAGCTGACGGTGTCGACTGGACACTCGAGAAGGTTCCATTTTCTCCGGACTGGCAGGCGTAGCGAGTGCGTGGCCCCGTCGCGCTACTTGCAGCCCGGCGCATGTCGTGCGCCGGAGGCAGCACGTGCCCGCTGACGCGAAGGTGTTCCGCATTCCGCGCGCGCCACACGCGCGCGGCGCCGCCGCCGAACGAAACCGACACATTGCCACGCACGACACGCGGCAGACGCGTTACAGCAATGCGGCGTGGACCTCCAGTTCCCCGGTGTATGGCTTACCCAGGCGAAGACCCGTCGCGTCCCTTCCGCCGGACTCGTGTCGCTGCCCGTCGGTGCTGAGCGACACGTGCTCCACCAGCAGCAGCGTCGCAGTCTCTTCGTCTCAGAGCAGATTGCTCACAGATCCTTAGCAAAGCCACCCTCATTTATAAAACCATGCGTCGGTCGATATGGGTTTGCTTTCCTCCTTTGAAAGCAGCGTTTCCCAGTCTTCCACACGCATCTCTTCCTGCATCTCCCAGTTGCCTTTGTGCGAACCTTTGCTTTTGTATCTATACTCGTCCATCAACTGCCGAACAAGGTGCATGGACTTGTCTTTCACGACCTCAAGACTTCCCTCGTGTCTCGTTATCATGGACAGATTGAAGTCGAGTACTATGTTTCGGACTGCTCCCCTTTCAAGTAGTTTCTTGCCACTGGCCAAAGCATGGCTTAAAAACCATTCTACATCCACCTTCAACAACAACACATCATGTCTATCAGCGTCAAAAAGATCATCCAACGAAACCCCTCCAACCGTGACCGTCAAATTGGCACCTGATATCGGATCAAGGGCTTTTCCAAAAGCGTCAGCATATCCATAATGGTTATCATTGCGAAATGTACTCGAGCATCCTGCTCCCCGTCGCACTTCGATAGTCTCGCCAGTTTTGTTTGTGAGAAACGCATTCTTTAACTTCACAAGGTCCTGAAGGCCATTGGCAAACACTGAAGCTGACAGCAGAGTAGTGCAATGAGGTTGCGGATCAAAAGCATAAACACGACTGCCATACGTAGCTGCCATGAGACTGTAATACCCGCGGTTGCACCCTACGTCGATTACCACCTGCTCTCGATTCTCATCACGTTTCGCACACGAATTTCCCCACTGCTTTATCTCCTCACGCATCCGGCATGCCGGCCGGAAGAGCAGGTGATGAAAAAGACTTCGAACATTTTCTTCCGTATTCAGTAGATCCGCGCGTGCTGGGTCCATATTCCGTTTTGGATCGTCTTCAACGAAGAAGAAAGTGGCATTCATATCGTTCTGGAGGACAAAAGTGACATTTTCGGATGAAAGTCCTTCGGCTTTCAGATCATCCGCGAGTGATGGTGGTATGCCAGAAAGATTTCCTGTCCGGGCTAAGGCATTCGCTTTTGGGGCAGTCGTGACCAAGGCAGACTCGGGTAAGGTAGTCGCTGCCAACGCAGCCTTGGCTGAGGCAGCGGCGTCGATAATGGCGTCCTTCTGCAGAAGAAGCATGAGACAAAGTCCAGCACCGAAGAGAACTAGAACCAGGAGCAGACGTTGTGTCCACCCGAGCCTCCTCGTAAGAGCCATTCGGAATTTGTCAGCGTCGTGGTGAATCGATGGCGCCTCAATGCATAGTCACAACAGTCCCTTGCGTAGCCAAGTACGTGAGTTCAGCAAATGGAAGCATCAACAGTCGATATATTACTCTATGTAGACACTCGACAAAAGCATATGCATCTTTCTGTGGCGTAGCCTCCTTCCGATTTTCGATAAGGCCGATTGCCTAGAACGGCAAGCTGTGCAAAGCCAGATATCGCGGATATATCGATGATCCTGGATTCCTAGTACAGGCCGTTCACGAGACTTTCCCGCCTATGGCGATGACTTCGACTTCTGGCCCACGGAGGCGCTTGTGCTCCATGGCAAACGTGTGGTAACGGAGGCGGAATGTGTCGAATCAATGGCTTCAGATGCCAGATTCTGATGTCCGAAATAGAAAGTAACCAATAAAATAGTGTGGCACCACATAAATTGGTGTACGCCACGGAAAAGTTGATTGCGTCCCTTTCATCAATCAACTACGGCTACACCCCACGACTGCGAAATGACAGAATAGCTGTAAGCCTATGTCATGGTTCTCAACGGAATTGGAATTGCTTCATTGCATTACAGTGTAGGATTCGTTGTACTGTAATCAAAATGCTGTGTACCTGTTAAGCAGTAACACGTACAGAGGTATGCAGCATTTTGATTACAGTTTGCTGAATCATCCCTCACCAATTTCTTCATCGCCAAGTTCGTCGGCTTGTTTGGACACATTAGACAAATTACGCAAGTCAAATTCTGCAATTCGTGAGAAAAAAAATTGATACACGTATTGCAGAATCCTTGCAGACGCCATGACAAACATTGCTGAAAACGGACATATTAGTAAAACGGTTTGAGCAACAACATTTTGCGTTAATGAGCTGATGCAGCCTCACAAGTACGTCAGACAGGACAATACAAGAAAACCTGACGTGATTCCAAAGCTTTCCATCGTAGAATTCCCATCGATTCCACCTTCCTCATCTTCAATTACTAACCAGACCACAATAACAACGGCATTGCAGCGCACATTCTTGTAGACCACGTCAAAAAAAACCAAGTCACGGCCTCCAAAAAAAGGTTAAGCGGCAAAGCGACTGCTATTTATAGCCGCCAAAGATTTCTTTATAGTAAAAAAAGATGCGAAAGCAAAATCATACGTAGCGCCAAAACACCAAACTAAGAAACTTTTTGAAATTGCTTGCAGCAAAACAAACGGTACAAAAAAATGTCAACTGCCATCACATGGAAGCTTTTGCAAGACAAATACAAGCGCTTGCAATGTATCTATGACAATAAAAATGCTCCGGAGAAGAAGGACAGTCGCGTTGATAAGGAGATTGCAAAGCTAGAGAAGCATTTTAGTTTCATGTAACAAGCACGCGACGATCATAAATAACAGAAAGCATATAAAAACGAACACATCAAGATAAAGAAAAAAAAGAAAACTAGGTAATTTTTATTGAAGAAAAAGCTACAAAGATAAAAAGGCTGACGAAAACAATAAAAAAGAAAGCAATGGCTCTACTTTTCAAAGTCGTGCAAAGAAATAGAGAGGAAATTTTCCCAGTCTTTTTTATACAACGACCTAGAGATGTTAACGGCGGCGCTTGAGAAAAGTGAAGCACTTGGCAATAATTTGGAGTCAGAACGTCTAGCACTACATAGGGAAAGGTTTATTCTCGAGAAAGAAGACAAAGAAAAGGATCGCAAGGAGAAGAAAGAAGAAAAAAAGGCGTGTATGTGCCTTGTAATAGTGAACATTAAGCTCCTTTTAAATATCTTTCAGCCGAGCCTCTCACGTGGTAACAAAGCTCGTTTGTGGTGATCTCAAGATGATAGAGACGATGGGTCTGGATCTTTAAAGAAGAATTGCTCCGCGTTAAGTCCTTCGGTCGCTAAGGCTTTCTTCTCGCTTGGCTCGTCGCTCGCCTCCGCTCTCTGCCAACTTACGCTCTTCGATTCGCAAAGCTTCTTTTCGGATCTAGCGGTTAGAAAGGTATTCGTCGAGAGAGGCCGGGGGGCAGTTGAAGAAACGTGAAACTTGGTTCCCGTATAGAGAGAACGGAACGTTCATCAAGATGACCGCCGACATATACTGGTTTCCAATAGGTGCTTGTAACCACGGCTGTAACCCAATACATTGCTATTACAATCAGGGGCGTATTCGTGACTACATTTTTAGTGCACCCTGAAGTCAAGAAGTCATGCAAAATTGCCGGTAGTCGACCCTAATGTAGTCAGAATATAGTCACAAGAAATCGGCTTTGTCTTTACTAGATACATTAAGACATATCTACTGAAGAGTCTTCTAGTACTGTCCTTGCTACCTTTAATGCGATTCTTCGAAACACAGAAGCACGGGGATGGAGCAAACTGTTTTGAACATGATGACATCCTTGAACCTCAGAATGCACAAATGCTCTAATGATTTCAGTCATCTCCAACGTCCCTGAAAGCAAAGATTGCCTCTGATTGCCTTCAGTACGACCAAGGTCGCTGAAAAGTCTTTCAGCTGAAGCAGATGATGCTTGAGAGGACAAAGCAGCACGTGCAATCCTGTTGAACGGAACGGGGCTATTTAAACCAGCTCGTTCGTTTGCGCATTTCCAAAATTGCAAAGCCATGCTTGGCTCTTTTCGACCATTGATCAACAACGAACTCTCCAGTTCCTTGCAAAACAAACTGAAAACAACCTTCAATTCATCCCCATGGTTTGTCAATGAACTATCGAGTTCAATTGCCTCTCTTACAACAGCACTGCCTACAACAGACCTGTACTCTTGCTTCGACTCTTCATCGCCATCTAAAAAATCAAAACCACACTCGTTTACATCCAGGAGTGCCGCAATGTGAAAGAGAAGGACGCGTCGTGATTCTCTTATCGATGGAGGTGGAGTGTAAGAATATTCATTCGGCACGATTTCAAAGTTGTTTTCGGTGCTTTCGTGGCTGTCTGGACTCCAATTGGCAGCATAATCGTCTACTTGGTGCCACAATGTACCTAGTCGTGCTTTGACACGCTCTGCTAGAGAAACAGCCAGCATTCTAGCAGAATGTTGAATAAGTTTGATCTGCCTCGCCTCATCTCGTTCCTTGTCTGCTATAGCGGAGCTCAATCGTACTGGAAGAGCACTACCCTGAGAAGTAGTGTCATCACCATCGATATCCAGGTTGGGAAAAAAGCCCTCATCTTGGTCCTCAAAAATACTCATTTCTCCAGCCATTATGTACAGTGTTTCATGCAACTCTCTTAATAAACGAGGTGCTCGAGAAAGTGTGACTTTTTTGTCGGCTTCAAGCTGTCGAGCTACTCTTCGAACCTCAGCAAGAACCAAGATGTATTCTGCAAGCGTATTCTGTTGCTCGGATGTCAGCTGAGGAAGAACGTCGCGGCCAATACTCAAATCAGCAGACACAGAGTGTATGTTTGTCATCCTTGTAAAATATGTCAGCATTGCACCAAGTTTAGAGTGCCAGCGTGTAGGAATATCTCGCTTCAGCTTTTGTACTCGATCACAAGTGACACCGCTATCTAGTTGTTTTTGCAGAAGCAACTGTGATGCCTTCGGATGCTGGTTGAAATAAGTTGTGACACGATCCACATGATCCATCATTTTTTGCCATGCAGTTCCTGCCCTGAACACGTCCTTGACAACTAGAGCAAGTGTATGAACCACACATCTCACTGATCCTACATAGTTGGTCATCAAATCTACTGCAAGTGCAGTTGCTGCTTCATTATCACTCGTCGCTGAGAAAACATGAATATCATCGCTGCCTACGATTGGGCTCTGGTCTAACACCTCTTCCATAATGCTCCGCAGTTGTTCTCCATTCTTTGCAGTACTCCCAATATTCAATGTAGATATTGGCAAGCATCGAAGCTTCCATTCCATATCTACATAGTGCCACGTCATTCCCAGAATTGGAGCGCCAAGAGCAGCGCTCCAGCCATCAACGGTAATACATCCAGTCATGATTTCCTTTACAGAGACTTTTAAGATCGAGCAAACAGCTTTGTAGACTTGAAGCAAATAGGAATCGAGAGGTGTTTTGCTGCAAAAGTGCAAACGTCCGCCGCATACGTCGATGAGACCTTGCAGCAAAGGTGAGCCCATTTTTGCAATCGATGATTCGCTCGCGCAGGCAAATAGAACAGTTCCAACTGTTTGGAAGAGCTTTGGGTCAACAATACGACCTATGTTTCGAGGACTAACGACTGAAGTACGACAAGATTCCCTTCTCTTGAAAAAACCTGTAATAGGAGGAGTGGCATGCTGCTTCCTGTAACGGTTTCGTTCGCGGCGAAGTGCGTTTTCAATTTCTTTAAGGGGAGAAAGCGAGAGGTTCAGCCTTTGTAAATTGTCATGTAACTGTTGGTGCCTGATTCGGTAGTGTTTGATGATGTTTGACGTGGAGCCGTTCTGATTAATTGCCCCATTGCAGTCGCAAATCATGCATTGAAACGTCGCTTTTGCACCATTCTTTGAAATACGAGCTGCATGAGTACTCCAAAGCGAGGACTTGCTGGAACTGTTTGTTGACTTCGGTTTACCTCTTCGGCGCATCTGTTGCTCTTGCTGTCGAAAGAGAAGCTTCTGTGCATTTTCTTGAAGATTGGATCCATTTTGTTGGTTCAAAGCGTCACTATTGCTGTTATCATCTTCTGGAGGTGTGGGTAAAGACTCTAAAGAACGATTTCGTGTCTGCATTTTGAGTAGAACCGATCTAGAGATGGAATCGTATGAAAGAAAGCGAGTAATGATTACGGATGCTTTGTAGATCATGGTACTCAGAACTACTGATACGTTGTTCAAAGCCGGCGGCGGCCGAATGAATCTACTTTAGCCCTCTCCAAGATCATCTCACGTCGCATGGAGCTGCCGTACGCAATGCTGACTACAGTTATGACTACGAAAAAACTGCTCAAGTCAGTCAGTCAAAGTCAGTGTAAAAATGGCCGTAGTCAGTCAGTCACGGATACGGGCCTGATTACAATATATTGCAATATCCAATAAAAAAAATACATATTGCATGTCAATGACTCCATTGCATTGTATATTGTACTTTCTGCCTATATCGCAATACGTATTGCTCGAAAGTTTTATATTGCAATTAATATTGGTCTTACAACTCGAATAATTTTTGATCTCGTTCACAGCATCTTGACAAGGATAAAGCTGAAACAAAATCTCACGTCACAAGTATGCATTAAAACCTGACCCTAACGCTTCATGACCATACGATTTCTGTAATCGAAGCCACAGAACAATTCAAATCGCCATATTTACATAAGAAATAAATTACGAACGCCAGAAATCTAGCAAAAAATCTACCACAACATCTCAGCATTTGCGCTTTTCTTTATAGTCCCCTATGCGAGGGCTTAAACGACTTTTAAATTTTCTCTACCAAGGAGCTTCTTATTGACTTCCACGAGAACTCCAAGCCACAGTGGAGTTTTCATCTCAAACCATCAGGTAGATTACACGATGTCTACCGCAAACCGAAGACCGACGAAGAAGCAAATAGTTAGCGCATTGATGAAGTACCATGGGACAGAAGTTCGAAGCCATAAACACAGCACAACAGGTAAAATGATTTCGCGTGTTTACCTCCAGTACAAATTTTCTAAGGCTACCTGTGTGTCTCCAATTGTTTCTTTTTTGGACAAAACCGGATTCATTAATCCCTATGCACATCTTAGAAGTTGCTACGGGAAAGGTTTGAACGCAGAGCAACAAGACAAATTACTTTTGGATCTATACAACGAAGGTGTTTTAATCGCTAAACAAGAAGGTGGGACTATCCTTTCTCATTTTCAATCCCGTGCATTATCCGAGTATGAAGCGACTATGCATGGTTACATTCGGATGATTGTGATGAAAAATGTGCCGCTCTACTACATCTCTGACTTAGAAGTTCGCCGGTTTTCAATGTTTAAGCCACAATCGATAAGCTCAATTTTCTGAAATTCGTCTTCAAGCTCGTGGAACTATTTGAGAAGAGGATATGTAATAAATTATCTGGTACTAAGGGAGCAGTTCTGTATGACGGTTGGACTTGCAATGCAATGCATTACAATGCTCTAATCGCTTCGTATTTTACTAAAGAAACTTCGACCGAATCAGGAATAAAGGTTGTGCGTTTCACGCCTCGTCTTACACTATTGGCAATGTCACTGATGGGACAACTTGAAGATAATACTGTTCTAGATGAAACAAATAATGAAACTACAAATCAACGCAGAGACTCACGCACACTTTTTCAACGAGATCTTTCCCATCTTTGGACAGGACTTTGCATCGTGGTGTGTCTGTCTTATCTCTGAAAATTCAGTACGAATACGAAAACGGCTAGCATATTGGAGAAACGGTTTGTGGCTGCAATAGCCATAAGCGGAACCTGGAAGTGAACCATGTGGCAGATAGACACAGTAAACTGAAACAAACTATTGATAGTGTACATGGGACGGTGAAAGATGCCAAGAAGTTAGGAAATGCAGCGCTGCTGCGTAACTTAACCCACCTTTCGCCGATAATGCACAATGCTACAAGGTGGTCTGGGAAACTGCACATGCTCAAAAGGTTCATTCGAATTAGAGAGGATTTACTTGATGTTCGCAATTCATCGGAAAACAATCTTGTCATTGATGCAGGCGTGCAACTGACTACGAGAGCACAAAAGTTTTCTAAGATGTTGGCTGAAATTGACATTGTTACGAAGTCGCTTCAAACCCGTGGTCATACTCTTGCGCAATGCAGAGATGATCTTGATGTCTTGCTCGAGACAGTCATGAAACAGCGGAATATTAGAAGCCCTCCTCTTTACCAGTGCAAACTTGAAAACAAATATAAAGCCCCAGATGCAGCTATTGTTTTGGATCCAAGCTTTGAAAGCGGTGTGGTTAAATTCAACGCGGTTTGCAAACAGAACTAACGGAAGACGAAAAGGAATCTGTTCAATGCTTAGAACAACCTGATACTGTCTCAGAAGTGCATGCTGGTATTGCTTCTAGAAATGTTGGGACGGGAATCGCAGCACGACTGGCAAAGAAGAGAAAGGTAGTGATGAAGAAGGAAAAGTATATGAATTGTGATTTTATTCTGGGCTCCGTTGCGGAAGTTGAACGCCTCTGGAGCATCGCCAAGAACCTTTTGACAGACAATCGCAAATCTATGACTCCAAGAATGTTTAAAGCCATTGTACTTTTGAAACAGAACGAACGATTTTGGGATTCGCAGTTGGTTTCTGAAGCAATTCAAAATGCTCGTTCTGAACGTGTTCAATCTCGTTTAGAACAGTACGCTCTTGAAGAGGAATTGATGAACCTGACCTCTCTTGAAATGATATCTGATTGAATTTTTGAATTGTGGTGAGTTATCATATCGAAGGTGTGAATTGAGAACAAACTGGTTATCATTAGATGTCGTGTAAACGCACGAGTGAGCTCTGAATGGATTGTCTTCTACAATGAAGACAACAGATAGAGGTTGCGTTTGGTAGGGGTGCGTCTCTTCGCGCCCCAAGAAGTCAAACTTTATTACTAAGTAAAACTTCAATTCCAAACTGTCTCGCTCCTTGCAATTGCCTTGCGCGTGCGAACGAAGTACAAGTAGTTGCTACTGGAGCTCACAGATCGTGTGGTCTGTGAGCTCGTTGTTGAGCTCCGACGCTGCTGGTCTCCAACAACGACAATGACCGCAGCGTTCTATTACTACACTCCCTCCCTCAACAACGTAGCAAATACAAGATGCGAAAAGCGCGTACTCAAAAGAAATTAGAGCCGATATCATTGGCTGTAAAAGGTGAGACAAGCTCCATGTCCGTAGTGTCAGCAAGTGAAGCCAAGTTTTGCGCACATATCGGCGCAACGGTTGCCAAGATGGGGTCAAATCGGAGTGATATTGGGTAGCAAGAGCAGGCGTAGCCACCAAAAATGTCAACGGTAGATGAAGTGGAGACCGTTTAGAACCATTACGATTGCAGTAAAGAGTAAGATTTCCTTCCAGCATACGCAAAAGGCGGTGTGCGCGTTCGTTCAGAGAGAAAGACGCAGTGTCTGTTCCGTTCTTGTTCGTTAGCTTTGGCAGCGACTAGACCCGTTACTGGGTGACGTCGTCTCCCATATACGGTTATTCGAATAAAAGCGAAAGAGCCTAGTGTGCCGCAAGGTGACTAGTGCGCCGCGAGGCAACAACAATATGGCACAAACTGAAGCGGTAAAGACACTAAGAGGGTTGTCCACCAAAGTGCCAAGGGCGGGAAAGGCACCAAGGAAAGTATCCCAATGTAAAGCATCTGGGGCGCTAAAGGGTCCAAAACGAGCTGAAGCGGTTTGTGGGATAGAAAAGTTCATGGCATGGGATGGTTCGCGGACTAAGAAAAAGGTTGGAAAGGGTCATTTTGTCGCAATGTGTTCTGCCCAGAATGGCACAGAGTCTATGTTCCCAGTTGACATTGACACACTGCAGAGTCGAGGGTGGAAGGCAGTGAAGTTCAGTGTAACGGCGGAGACTCAGAATGCTAAAAGGAAACCCATGCCGTTACCGCCAAAACCACGTATTCACCGAGGCAATTGGCGAAGAGCGGGGGTCGTCATCAGAGAGAAGGTAATTGATTGGTGTTTAGAGAACCCGGGGTTCTCGCTCACCAAGGTCGGCCCCGGGAAGAGAGGTTCAAGTGCAGAGGCGAAGGAACATTTCAAGGAAGGAAAGGTCTCAGTGATCGGCGCTCGCAAAGGGGGGAATTGTTTGATGTTCGCGGTATTGAATGCAGTAGCCAGGGTCATCGATGTGACAACCGCGAAGAAGTTGCAAGGCGTGATGCAGCGCCAGGGGGGTGGGTATTCATCCGGTTGGGAAGCCTCCAGAGGACATTGCATACCGTGGCAGCCGCGTCGCGACGTGAGATTTAGACGTGGCGGAACAAATTTGCATATGGTCCGAACGGGTATTCGGCGGTGAGTGGGATATAGGGATCACTGCTGATGGTCGACGCGTCGCGACGTGAGATTTAGACGTGCGGAACGCAAAGTAGATATTGTCGGAGACGAGTTGCGCGCGTGTATATGAGAGGCGATAAGGCTATGTGCCGAAGTGCGCGAGGTGTATAATGCAAAGCCAGAGTAGAAGAAAGCAGGCTTTAACCTCTAAGGATCCATTGCTCTGGTGCAATAGACGATGACGTAACGATGCTGCTGCATGCGCTTTGTCAATCCGTCTGCAACATTCGATGCGCTTCGAACAAACCTATGTCAGAGATAAGATGGGATTTGAATCCTTCTCTGGCTGCCGCAATGTCAAGCATCATTCGTTTCTCAGACGTTCGTGTGCCTTTTGATATGACGTCGAATAAACTTTTGCTATCAGTGAAAAGCTGCACTGGTATGCGTTGTCGGAGAATAAGTTCCAGTTCTTGCGCAAGAGTGATTGCGACGTCAAAGAGGTCCGAAAAAGCTATCACTTCTCCAGCCATAGCTGAACGCGTTATTCGTCGCGACTTGTAAGACTTGAAGCTGATGGGGATGACCGCACCGGTCGCGTCGCCCAGTAAGCATATATGCCCCAACTGTGAGGAGAAGTCTTCGTTGTTACCAAACGAAGAATCAGAGTACCCAATGACACGGAGAGTTTTGAGCGAAAGAGAAGGGAACTTAATAGATATGTCATTCGTCTTTGCATAGCGAATGGCGCGATTCAGTTGGAAGATGACAGCAGTGCGATTCCGATGAAATAGTTCATCGGTGACTTGCGCCATTTACGAGATTTCGAAAAGACAGTCAGGACGTGAATTGGCAAGCCAAGCTAGCTTCATTCGCATCGATCGAAATTCCGAGAAACACGCAGAGGGTTGCAGTTCTTCAAGTTGGCGCAGGTAGCTTCGCTGATCCAGTTGTATGGTGCCATTGAGGTCGCGCGAAAGACTGAAACCAGTGAACGGACTTGGTAGATGCTGGTCTTCCGTCATTTGGAATTTCTGCTTGCTTTTCTCGCAGATGCGTTTGAACTCGGCGTTCCCGGAGCGTATCCAGTCGTCAACGTAACAACCGGACAGTCCTTTTAGCAGACGCTCACCTAGCATGATGTAGAGTGCTGGATCAGAGCGTAGTGGGGTCATACCGAGGTCGTCGCGATGATGTCGGTCGAGTGTTCGATACCATAAGTCGCCGGACTCGCAGAGGCCATAGAGTGGCTTCAAGAGCTGTAAACATTGTGAAGGATCAAGTTCGAACTCGGGGACAGGCTTTGTGATGAATACCTCGCGGGAAAGAGGTTCGGCAGACTGTAGGTAGGCCTGTCGGATGTCAGATGTCCATACATCGAAGCCATGTAGGGCAGCCAGGGCGAGGAGAAGGCGAATAGATTGTGGTTGGAGTGTAGCAGAGTTGTGCACCATCATGTTCTTCAATTTGTCGCGGTGTCCTCCAATCACGTATCGGGTACGGTATTTTATCTTTCCGTCCTCGGTTGACTTGATGGCGAACACGAATCGCCCCGGAAGGACGTTGGCGTTGGGTGGAACGTCTTCGCGCAGAATGACTTTGAAGGTACCTCTTTCAAAGGGACCTTTAATCTCGGTCTTCTTAGCCTCATCCATCTCTTTGGACTGCACCCGAGGATCTTTCTTATCGAGGATCTCAGTGAGGTAACAATGGTATGCTTCCGGTGATTGGAAATGAGATAGCGATTGGTATAGATCGTTGAAGAATGAGTGTGCCAGCGTCTCAGGCTCATAGTATCGTTTGACCTGAGCCAAACCAAAAGGTTTAGCGGTCCCAATGCGAACATCTTGGACATAGACCATTTTCTTTTCCGTGTCAACGGCTTGCACAATGAACGGTCCCATCCATTCACCAATGCGGTTGTCGACGATCTTTTCTCTCCAAACCAATACTCTATCGCCGACCTGGTAGCTTTTGTCAGCTGCTGCAGGAGTCCTATGCTTTAAGGCGCGGTCAAGCCTCAGCTTGGACATGCACTTCTCCATCTCAGCTCTCGCGGTGTTTGCAATCTTTGCACGGCTTGCTAGTGTAGCCCGTGCGCTTGGGGTCTCTGAACGAGTTTGGACCGGTGGGTACTCGCCAAATACTAGGGCAGATGGCACGAGGCCCTCTGGACCGAGTGTGTCGTTCATGGATTTCACCGCAGCGGCAAGGGCTACTTCAGGTTCCGTTTGACCATCTGCTGCCATTATCTTCCTGTATGTTTGACGGAGTGGGTGGTGGTATCTTTCGCCGATGCCGAGACTGGAGTGGGCCTCTACACCGGTGCGGTCGACTTGAATGTTTGACAAGGCCGCAATGTCAATAAAAAGTTGACCGAAAGCGCTTCCCTGATCTACAAGCATTCTGTTTGGAATGCCAGTATAAATTGTTATCCAACACAGAAGAATCTTCCTCCAAATTGTTTTCGTTGAAACATCTGGGAGGAACGTTGCGGCTGAGAAATGGGTTGCTTCATCAACGACGTGTAGGATTGGCTTGCCATCAATGTACATGATATCAATAAGAACGCGCTAATTGAAGCGTACGTTTTCGGCACCGAACGAAACGCGGAATCGTGTTGGCGCGTTTTGGATTCTTTGACAAGGATCGCATCTTTTGGTGAGGTCCCTTAACGTATTCAAGGTCTCGGGGGTGGCTTCCTCTGGCCTCGCCTTCTTGATGAGATTGAAAAGCTTCGTGGCAGAAGGGTGGAAGAATTGCCGATGCAGCTTGTAGAGTTGTGCCCTAGTGAAATATATCTTAGATGGAAATCGTATATCCACGAACACATGTCCACTCTTTGCCCTGTAGAGTGGGATGGACCAGTTGTCGACATATCGGTCGACACCGTCTTCATTCGTGATGCGTTCACGTCGTGTGAGTCGATTTGCCACAGTGTCTGCGATTAAAGACTCTCGATCTAATATGTCCATGCCAAGAAGAGCTGGAATGTCAGCCTGGACAACGTCCATGGTCACGAAAATGGGGGGAACATTGGGAGGCGTATCGAGTGGCAAGGTGATCTGCCCGATCGATTCGAATGTAGCGTCAGCAAACCGGAAGCGTGTGTGAGATGGTAGGCGATCTAGTTTCGGGACAGGAACACGATTGCGAGCAAAGATTCGTCTCAGTTCCTTTATGCCTACGACCGAACGAGGGGCACCAATGTCGACACAAAATCCATGCAATCGGGAGCGATTACGAGCCTGAGAAAGTTTTGCTGTATGAATGTGGGTTATGTTAACTTCAACGGCGTCCTTTGCTGATTTGCGCCTCGGTAGAGCACTTCGGTGTGAAGCTACCCATCGACATGGGCGACGTAGCTGAGGCTGTATACTACGACGCCCTACTGAAAATCCTGCGGCTGCGGTCCCGAAAAATTCACATCATTGTTAGTCATGGATGCAGACAGGTGATTAGTAAATAACGCCTTGTCCACGGCTTCAATTTCGGAAGAGGCGGATCGTGCTTCACCACCTGTTAGCTCGTCGAACAGCCGAACCTCCTCAGCGCTAGCCTCATCGTTCTCGTTTGGAATCAGTGCGTTTTCTACGTGCTCTGCGTTGTCTCCCTCCATTGCTAAGACGAGGTCTGAAACGATGTGTACAGCCGGCTCTCCGTTCTTGATGCGTTGGCGGATATGATTACGGATTGAACCGGGTTTGCAACGATGTCCCGGATGCCACGGGGCAAGGCATTTATGGCATTCGTTACGACGACGACTCTCCTCAAAGGTTCGTGGGAGAGATTGTGAGCGAGAGGGACGACCATATGACTTAGCGGCATTACGAGGCGGATGCTTGCGTACAAGCTTCGGGTTTCTACCATACTGCTAGTATAAAGTGTCTTCATGAATGAAGTGAGTCTCTGTCTTTCGAGCAACCTCCTTGATCTCCTCTTCTAGTTGGAGATTCTCTCTGAGGGCAGTGATGAAACCATTGAAAGTGTACTTGGAAGTCACAATGTTGCTAATGGGAAGCTTCGACCAGTCAATTCCGAGCACGGCCTTGCGAAGGTAGCCAATCTTATGATCTTCTGACCTGAAGTGAGGGGGACACTGTGGGGAGAGTTCCTCAATCATAGTAACCAATTTTGTGAGACCATCGGAGTGAGTGGTGAGCTCGTTCTCCGCCATGACTTTCTCAATGCGAAGAGTGTTCAGAATGCTGTATACTTGAAGCTGGCGGGCGTTGCTATTATACTCGGTGGTCATCATGGTAGCCATTTGATCAAAAGTCATGTCATCACGCGCATTCTGGAAAAAGAATGTGCGAGCGGGACCATCCAACACATTCACAAAGTAATCGGCTTTCTGCATTGGGCTCAAACGATGCTGGCGGGCGCAGATATTGTAGTCACGGAGTGTTAGTTCAATGGACTGAGACAGGTCTCCATTGAAGCGGTTCTCCTTAAAGTGTTGTGACACATAGTTTGCTTTGCGCGTGTCTTCGCCATTAGACCCGTGGCGGCCTGTCTCACTTGACGGGATGTTCACAACTGCGTCTGCTTCATTGTTGGAACGCAATAAACGACCTTCCGCTGCCTGAGCATGTAAAGCTTGCTCCGGGGGGGGGGGAACCGAACGACGGTGAGGAAATGCATCGGCATGGGATCCTGGGGGAGGCAAAATGTCAGTAAGGTTTCCGCCAGATCCCTGATTGTTCTCAGCGAATGGTGGGGTCTCGTCGAGGCGGGAAGCGGAACGAGAACGACGGTAAAGCTCCACACCTGCCTTCATAGTGTCGAAGGATGCGTCCATGAAGTGCATGAACCAGATATGAGTCACCAGAGAACGGTTGGAAGTTTCACGAGATTCCAAATGAAGAGAGGATATTATTCCTGCAGGAATCTCATCCAAATCGTACAAAGCAGCGACATCACGAACCAGTTGAACCGGAAACAGCGGTGCATTGAAGAAAATCGGCGTAAGAGTGGACTCAGGAGAGGGAAGGAATCCTCTCAGAGTAGTCTCGACTTCTTCCTTGCGAGATGGAGTGAGTGTAATAAGAGATCCAGACTCATCAACAACGGGATACATTGATAACGTGTAACCCGAAATGTCGCGAAGATGACGACCAATCTCAGTAGTCGGCTCTACAACAGAGATGGAACGCTTGAGGCGATCATACTTAGCAACGGATTGGGAACGAGTAGAAGCGGACATTGTCGTTCAAGATTTTTGTGATCACAAGCTGTAACAGAGCAATGTGCGAATACGAATCCGGATTGTCGTGTAAACGCACGAGTGAGCTCTGAATGGATTGTCTTCTACAATGAAGACAACAGATAGAGGTTGCGTTTGGTAGGGGTGCGTCTCTTCGCGCCCCAAGAAGTCAAACTTTATTACTAAGTAAAACTTCAATTCCAAACTGTCTCGCTCCTTGCAATTGCCTTGCGCGTGCGAACGAAGTACAAGTAGTTGCTACTGGAGCTCACAGATCGTGTGGTCTGTGAGCTCGTTGTTGAGCTCCGACGCTGCTGGTCTCCAACAATGACAATGACCGCAGCGTTCTATTACTACATTAGACGATTTCGGCTGACAGTTGAGCAGTTTTGCATAACGGTTAGCGTACTTTGTAGTTGATATGCTCCGTGTGATACGCATTGTAATGAGAGTACTGATTTTAGCAGGGTTTTGCAGTACTTGACAGTAACAAGTAAATTCTTTGCCTTACCAAGCAAGATTTGAACCAACAAGCTTTGCTTTCTTGATTTTTGTAGTTCAAACATACGTATTGCACGTTTATTGCACACCTAAGGTATATTGGTATCTTATCGTACTTCAATTATTTTGTTTATTGCAATACATATTGCCCAAGAAAGGGACTGAGCCTATTGTATTTCTTATTGTGTTTGAACAACCAATATGTTGCAATAATATTGGTTACAGCCCTGCTTGTAACACACGAAGCTTGCGTGGGAAATCCATTGAATTCCAATAAAGCTTGAGCTCTTTTATTACCCACTCCATCGTCATCCTAGCACCACTCATCGCGGTGTTGTAGGCTTTCGGATGATCGCTTAGATTCGAGCTTTGGAAAGGCACGTCTAGATACTCACGTTGGTTATAACCGCTTCCTCCATAGATGCAATACTGCCTTCTGGAGACCATAAGAGTATCATTCATTATAGTGTCTATTTCCGAGCGGCAATAGAGCGTCCAATCATGACGGCGTCCTTCAAAGGAACCGTACAAGTGCAATATGATTCCGTCCGGCGTCGTAACAGCCTGGTACTTGAAACAGTGCATTCTGTTGTGTCCATTATATAATACTACGTTCTGCATTCCATAGTTAGAAGGACGTGCTATTTCAATGTTTGTGCCATCGATGAAACCAACGCAGTTCTCAAGAGCGTTTGTCCGCTCTTGTATAGCAGTTGCGAACTGCGCCACTCTCTCAGAGATTTCGTGTGCCTCAAAAGGAGCGCACAACATATATTGATTGCGATCGAGGAAGCTCTTGACAGTTTCTGAGAAGATCTCACTAAGATGAGATGCATGCTTCCTAAATAGAATCTCTTTATCTGGCTAACGGAACACGGTTGCCAGTCGCGCAAGTAAAACACATGTACTGAGCAAGGGTGTTCAAAGATATCTGTTACGATCGGTGGCATACTCCACAGTGTGCCCGCTGATAAACTCCGTGACTCGAATAATATACTTCTTGAGAAATCGAAAAAGAGATAAACATTGTTTGTCGCTAAGATGTTCAATGTTGAAAACAGATGAGCTGTTGGCGCTTTGCTCTTGTTGTGACACAGGGCGTACAGTTTATTTAAACCTTTCAACACACCCCCTCGTCCTGTGCTCACTACCAGAACGAGGTCTCAAGCTTACAGAAGATTTGATCCAGATACCTTCACTGTGAACTCTTTTCCTGCTGTACACCTGTATAATCTCTTGGTCTGATGTCACTTCTGGGACTCGAACACAAGGTTTTCAGTGTGAAGCTGGGTCCATAACCTGTTGAAAACAGATGAGCTATTGGCGCTTTGCTCTTGTTGTGACACAGGGCGTACAGTTTATTTAAACCTTTCAACATTCAAAACCCATTTCGAAGGTCGTTGTTGCGAGAACAGATCCATGCAGAGCTTGCTGCCTCACGTTGTGAGCAGCATGTTTGTACTTCGGAAAGGACGTGTTAAGGAATGCGATTGATCCTGACTGTAAAATCCTGTAGCGATAAAGACTTTGAAAGATACGACGCCAGCTTCGAAGACGACGGTGTTGGACTCTGTACGTCTGGCCCCTTTCTGTTGCTGACGGCGTCATGAGTAGCGATCAAGAAGAAGTTTTTTGATTGCGCACGTGTGCTCCAGCGTATGTTCAGTTCTATGGGACATGAGAAACTGAAATTGAAAATCGCTCTCATTCCTACTGTGTCATTTTTCAGTGAGGAACATACGAATTCTGGTTTTGCGTAATACTTCTATTCTTCATAAAGCTTTTCCATCTAGTGCTGGTCCTCTTATACTCCTTGTAAATGTGTACCACTGAGATCGTACAAAAGAAATGCACAAAAGTCCAGAGTGGAAGTAACTGCAAATCACAATGAGCTTAAAGAATATTCACATACTCATTCAGAATTATTTTGTTTCCGAGTCTAAAATTAGTGACAAAAAACATGATATTGCGGCACATATTTTTATCCACAAAACGTCTTTAGCATTTTGACGCTGTTTCACAGTGACGGACACTAAATCACAATCTCAAACAATGGGATTTTGAGATGCCATTCTGTATGCACACTGTAAGACTATGGAAGTCACGAAACATGCTGAATAATGCAACGAAGCTGAATTGCGTTATGCTCGAATGCAAAGACGCCGTAAAATAATACGAGATGCGAAAGGTAATGAATCATCCTTAGTAAGAAGAGGTCGCGTAGAAATAGGCAGTGAAAAAGGCGCAAATTTCAGCGCCTGGCATCGTTTGGCCATAAAAACAGTCAGTAAACAGAACACAAACAACTTGTTCAATTTCTTCATCAGCAAACACAAACATTTGCGAATAAAGGAAGAGCTCTCGCTTTGAAATATCAACTAATCTTTCAACATCGCAAGCGGTTTCAAACATACTAAACATATCAACTAAGAAACAGACAAAAGACTATCAACTGCATCTACGTCTTTAATTGGATATTGCGAAGAGCTGATTAGCCTTTGACATCTTTCGTTACTTTACCGTTGCACTTAAAACAAAGAATGCTGCACTACAACTTCGTTAAGTTGGCCAACTGGCTTTAATAAAAGTACGTTTCAATAACTACTTTCTTAGCATTGATTGTAACACAAGTCATAACACAAATCATTGATTTACATTCAGTGTGTACTACTAACATAAAGCGCTCTGGCTGTTCAGTTTTGGATCTAGAAACGGAAGTCCCACCGGAGCTCAAGCGAACGAAGCAAGCAAACGGAAGATGAGGAAAAAACGCCAGGACTACTCACACAGAGAGTACCAAGACCACTATACATTCGAAAGACCGAATCACTACCATTACACACACTGCAAAGACAACAAATAAACGAGTAAACCTCCTGGACAGGAACCGAGAAAATACTCTGGAGGCAATGCCGGCCGCCAACAACAGCCTTGCTGGATCCATTGCTAATCGATATCGTCCCACAAAGGACATTTCTGGCGTACCCGCACCGCTCACCGAGCAACGTGCTATACGTATTGCACCTATCCGAACCCAGGCTCAGAGGCGCCGTTCTCAGAAAAACAAGAAATCAAAATTTTTTGCGTGTAAAATGTGTGACAAAAGCCTCGCCAGCCAACGTTTATTGGAATTGGAAATTCGTCTAAGAGGGTGTTCACATGAGCGAGTTGAACGCCGCGATGAATATCAGAAAAAGAACATTTTTTGTAAGATTTGTGACGTTAAAGTTACTATCTAATTCTCTACCAACGTGTCGTTCAAGATATAGGTTGATGTGCAATATAAACTCGTGGTGCGCCATGTATGTTGAGATTGATTTCAGATCTTCACGATATATAAATTATCAACCTGGGATGTGTCCCATTCGTTTCAAAATTGATATTTCTTCAACAGCATGAACATGTATGTGAAATTTGGAGTTAAGATACCTTCTCTCCGTCGTAATTTGCGATATAGCGAAGAAGGATCACTTTCTCTATATATATATGTGAAAGTCACAGTGAACCGAGAGACTGCTTAGATCACCTCTCAACCTCTGTACAGTTTCAGAGTTGCAATCTTATTTTCGTCCTCCGTCGAAGACACATCATGCCTCTTAAGCGTCCGGTACCACGCCTTACCGAAAACTCAGAAGCGGTAAAACGTCTTCGAACAATGTTCCGAAATGGAGATTTGACGCGGGAGGAGAATGCAACTGAAGTGTACCATATGGATCTAATTTTTAAACCATTAAAGCTCCCAAAATACGGCATAAATGAATTCGTGATGAAACGATGAACTCCTTTCGTACGTACTCCAACAGATTTTAAGTAAAGAAATCCTTCTGTTGCTGACCATTCTACAGAAAATAATGTTTTCCAGGTTATACCAAGAACAACGGAAGACATTGATACTGTTCCAGCTGTTCCTGGTAGTAATAAATAGAACAGCGGGGAAGCAGATCAGGCAGTGCTTTTCACTGAAGGAATGGAGAAGAATATTGTAGAAGACCCGAAGGAATTTAAACCCATTATACTAACGTCTCTCTGGGAACACGAGAAAACTACGGTACAATATTTTTCACTTGCCATTTTACTTCCCCGCAGTATCCAACAGGAACATCTCGTTTCTTGGGTTCTCGAAGATGGGACTGTGTTTGAACTCACTGTAAAATGGTCGGATCTAATGGTCGATATGAGTGTGTTACACAAAAAGTGGCCTTCGAGGCAATTTTAAGCAATGTTATCATATCATCCGATGACACTTGGCTTTAAAAGGTCTTTGAAAATGTTTCGCGAATCAGTAAATGATTCAGTGTTCTCCGTTTGTAGGATTTCTCTCCCTATTTGAGTAGAAACACAAATTCCAGGAACAGAACTTCTGGACTTCTCAGATGGATCAAGCGTCTTCCACGTTGACTTAAGGGCTCCCGATGATTCGTACACAAGGTTCGCAGAAATTATTTGCACTAAAGTTCTCTAAGGAATTTAGAAAAATTGCTCTGGGTCTTTTGGACGCTTCGTTTGTGTGTTATCGTACATTTTGCGTTTATAAATAAATTTATTCTTGTTCAATCGGTATTTCCATATAACCGACTTTCTAGTTGTAGCATTTGGAATTCTATTCCTTCTCCCGCATCCCCCAGGACGTTCAGCGTAGCACACGACTTACAATTGCATTATAGCAGCAATGTTCACTTAAACCAAAAGAAGCGTCTGAGCAGGAATTTCATTTAGGAAACGCTCTCAATAGTCAAAATACATTACAAATTTACCTCAATATAAGAATAAAAATACGAAATTCAACGGGGATAGTAGTATAAACCAATATTTACACATGTTTTACAACGTTTGCCGCAAAACCATTAAAAAATAAAGAACAAGGCCGACATAGTTATAAAGTGAACTAATTCATATTATTATATTGGAAAAATGGTTCAACCGGTTAAATCAAGGCCGTTAACAACCTGGAGCAATATGTTTCACCCAAGTTAAGAGAATAATACTAAAGACCAAGCACAAGTTGTGTCCAAACCATCAACGGACACTAGGCTACCTTTCCCACCCTCTGGATCACCAATTTCAGATAATTTAACTCGTGGGAATGTTGCCAACCAAACCACTACAGGAGCAAATTTTGGATCTACATTGATGTTAAGCAACAAACTTCAAAAGTCATTTCTCAACACTATACGATCCTATCACGTGGACGTTTTGAATATGACCGCACATCAACTTACCGAATTCATCAGAGGTGATTTCGCTCCGGAAATGTTATTTAGTTATCAGTTAGTCTCAAATACTGCAATTTTTAGCTCACTCTCCAAACTTTTTGTCAACCTTGGAGGAACATTAGTGTGAAGCAATCCCAGGAAGAGAAAAGCCAACGACGCAGTTCGAATCCCCGCTCTGAAGAGAAGTTTGCGCAGTGGCAGTGCACCCCGTATCCTCCAGTGCGGGTGTAATTCACGAGGACTTCAGGCTATACCACAGGGTTGAAAGAGAATGACCGAAGGGGAAAAGGGCCGGAAGAGACCGACACAGTAGTGTAGATTGTAGGGGGCAAATTATAGTATCTGTAGCCAAATGTAGACATCGAAAGGTAGAACAACCAGATAGAAATAGGTGGTAATGAACCAAACCATGGGTAAAAACAAAAGAAAGAACAGAAACAAATCCAAGTACTGGGGAGAAGAGATAGTACCGTTCGGTAAACAACGATATAGGCACTCCACGATTCACAAGAAAACAAAAGAAAACCAAGACAAATGATGGTATGCACTGCGTGCGCTCTCCTGGTTGGAACCGGATGATAACTAGACCGTGCTGCGGTAACTCGCTCCGCGAGGAGTTGGAGTCGTCGCGCAGGCGAAATAGTTAGAGCCGCACACCGGGTTACCTTTACTACGTTGGTGATGGCGGTGAGCCGTAGAATTAGCGGCCCTGTAGAGGGTTATTAGAAATATCTAAATAATAGATTAATTTAGCACCTCATGTGCATCTCCAGTAGCGGGCAGTCCTGACAGTGTCGGACCAAAACCCACGTTGTATTTCAAAAATTATGAAAAGATTCACTGCATCCAAACAGCCAAATAGTGATACACATGTACACATTTCGGGTCCGGATTCACGTCATCGTGCTACTCATAACCTCGAGTTCCGCATCGATGGGCGTTTCAATAACTTTTGATTGCCACTACCGAAACGGTATCCCTGAGGAGTGTTTGCTTTACACATCCCCCTTCTCAAAAGGAAACCACCCTGGCTGACGACGAATTCCGTGACGTACATCAGCATAGAAATCCGACTGCGATGGCGGGTTCCGAACGCTCGGCTTCCATAGATCCACCCTCGGATATCACACCAGTCTCTTCAGACCTCTCAAACGCGAGTGTACCTATACCTTTCCTAGTTTCTCCTCGGAAATCTCCGATGTCGGAAAGCAATTCTAACCAACAGATTCCTCCGTCTTCCGAACAAAAGACTCCGTCCGCAGCGGGACCTTCCCAGAATACTGGACCTTCCCCTCGTTGTCGGGCTTCATACCGGCTTCCGTTCGGTTCCCCTGCCTCCAACAGTACCCCTTGGTCAAGCTCTGGACATGGACGCGTGGAACGCATCCGATCCTATGCCGACCATGCCGGCAATTCCAACTTGGATTCCGCGTGGCGTACTGATCAACCGTTATCCCTTGCAGGACCCCCGATTCTATTCCCGGGCAACTTGGTTCCATACCGTGGCGGTAAATGACGCCGCATTGTTGGACTCGTATGCCAAGAATGGTGTACTCCTTGGTGACCTCCCAGTTGCGATTGCCCAGTCGTGGGATTGGCGCGTGCTTGTAGCGATACCTATTGGTCATCTCCGTGTGAGACATGGTTAGCCTCGTGACGACGCGAGAAGTAACATGGCGAGAATCGCATACCAACGCTTGGTCCGTACCCCTGGTAATACCCTCATTTCCACCCGAGTACGGGTTCGATGTTGCCATCTTCCGAACTCGCGGAGAAGAATCTTACGCTGCCGACTTGGCTGCACTTGCGGAAACTATCCAACAGTTTGATGGATTAGCGCGACGGGTTGTCCATGAGGAATGGTTGTGCTGGGAGCTTCTGTTGCTCTGTGTCGAGTTCCGGTATATGCGAAGCAAGCCGAGAGGCGATTACTTGCCTGACCGCGTCCTGTTTGAGCGCAAAACTAGTTCCGAATTCGGATTCTTGGTTCCTTACCAGAATGTGGAAGCTCGAGCGATCGCAGCGCGATTCCTTCATGGACGTTATCCAGATCTGCCCGATTGGTGGGGTATGGTGGAAGTTCCTCGTGGATGTCTCCCAGAGTTGCCTCCATGCTTGACTTACCTAGGTTCGAAGCTCTTGGCCAACCGACATAGCGGTTACTGGTCTGTTTTCCTTACCGAATGAACTGCCGGTGTGGCCGTGTTCCTCCTATGGGAAGCGCATGACCAGTGCCGAATCTGGTATCTTCCGATGAGACTACGGAACAATCTTGGCACGCTCGGCCTGCGAGTTCCCCTTGGGGGTGAGTCCAACTTGGAAGAACTCAGGTACCTGGTCGATGTCATTGACAGCGTGAATTGAGACACTGTGCCTTATAATCAGCGTGTTCGTGGCGAGTCTAGGGTCTTCGACCATTCTCCAGAACGCAGGAGTTATCGAGCCGGTGATTTCGTCTAATACGATCCCTACGAGGGTGTGTTCTGTTAGCCTGCTCAGGCTGCGGCGATTCGAGACGCACCGTGTACCATTCCTCATAGACACCCGAGGGGGTATGTCGATGCTGACGAGTTCGCACCGCCACCGGACCTCGACGATCCAATGATAGACCATGAAGCAGTACACATTGACCAAGATGGTGGAATGGGCGCTTCGGCTGCGGACTTTGGTTATGACCCAGCTATGCAAAATCCCGTTGTGGCTGACCCAGAAGCAGTTACCATCCGCCAGTTCCGGACTTCAATGGGTGTGAACATTCCTGGGAGCGTTTCCACGACGGAAGAGTTACGCGGTTGTATTGGTCTATTCAGTTGTTGCTCTTCTCTATCTAAGTTCTACGAATTCCTTCTGCACAATATATATATATAGGTGCGAAGCAGTACAATCACGTAAAGACCCATACTGATCATGGCAGACTCTCGCCAACGCACATGTGTGGACAACAATGACCATCTCCGCCAGAACCTAAATACTTGTTGCATTGATGGATTTTTTCAGTGACCTCCGTGTAGAGCATAGTTGTTCGTATTCCACATGCAGTGTCCCATATCTTCCACAGGCCAAGTTTTCTCTTTTGAAATGTGCATTATAACAATTTGTTATCAATTCTCGCGCCTTCAACCCATCCAAAAGGCTTGACGATCAAGACATTCGTAGTCATAAGTTTCCACAGTGGGTGATTGTCAGAAATGAGACCCTTTTTCAATCCGTCTGCAACATTCTCTTCTCCAGGAATCCAAGCAAGATATCTGAGCTCCCCTTTCTGGTGACTTTCCTTCAAAGCCGAGACATCGATCTGAAGTCTCTTCTCCAATGTACGGCCGTTCTTGGCTACCACGTTGAAGACAGTACGAGAATTCACATAAGTCTCAATTCCAATTTCGCGACCAAGGATCTCCTCCAGCATATGTTTGGCAACGTAGGCTTGGTAAAATCCATACACAAGAGCGTGCACTTCTGCCGCCATTACAGATCGTGCGACTCGTTTGCATTTGCTGCTTCCGTTGCGGATTATATTTGCACGATTGCTGGCATCTGTAAGTACAAGTACAAAGCCAAGCTGCGACTTCATTTCGTCAGAATTGGCGAACAACGGGTCTGTAAAGAGTGCTAGTCGCATGTTCTCCTTGTCCGGAGGGACCTTCGTGAGTCCCGTATCAGCGGTGTCATGACAGCGTCTGACTACAGTGTTCATCTTTCAAAAGTGAACGAGGTGCGGGTCCTTCACAGAATTTGCTAACCCCTGAACTGCGGACGAAATATCAGGCCTAGTGCAGCATCCGACGTATTGGGATTCAGCACGTACGCTGACAAAGTCAGATTGAGTTCGTGAAAGCTGTAGAGATCGACGTTTCTTGCTTTGATCGATGACCATTTTTCCTCCAGGCCGCTTGGTGATGTTAATTCCATTGAATGAACATGTAATGCCCTCCTCAATCTTCGTTCTCGGCATGGACTGGAACTTCCTCGAAAGGTGCTCCTCGTGGTTCAGAAACGTTTCCGTACTATGGCCAAATGAGTCATCTACTTGGAGTATAATCACACCTTGTAGGTCGTGTCCGGATCTTTGGAAAAGCACGCAAGTATCTGCAAGAGAAGGTTTCATCCCCAGTATGTCTCCGTGGTGCGTATAATAGGTCAAAAACCAATGTAATCCACTTTCGGGGATACCATATAGCGGTTTCAAAACGCGAAGTACTTTCTCTGGCGCAAGCTGCATCTCCAGCGGCGGGCGTACGTAAACATTGCGTTCAATCAACGATTCAGATTGAATATAAGCTTGAGAAATGTCGCGTACGTAGGGTGTGTGTTCCGGAAATTTCGCACAGAGAGCAATAGCAATTCGTTGTACCATACGACTCACAGTGGGAGACATCGTTGCGATATCCAATGCACCACTATCCATGTAGTTCTGTGCAACTAACCTTGACTTCTTCACTTCCTTACCATCCACAGACTTCACCAAATCTACCCATTTCGATCCGTAGATTCTCGTTCTCATTGAAATCTGATCGGCATCGACAATGGCGAAAGTTCCAAGACTCTTCAAACCCATTAATTCTTTCCTTTGAGCTTCACGAAATCCGTTCTCTGCCTTATAGATTGCTAATTCTTCAGTAACACACCCTAGAGCAATAGCAGATTTCGAAGCTCGCTACAGCACGCTTGATTGAAAGATGCGTCGTCCATGAGGTAGTTGAACTACGACTGTCTTCCCATCGATCTGGATAAACTTAAATGGTCCTTCCCATTTCTTAGATGTATCTCTGAAGACGTAGACGGGAGATCCAGCCGGTAGCTTAGTCAATTCTTCGCTTATTTCCTTTCCTCTCGAGCCTGCATATTGCTTCAATCCAAATGCAACCCTCCGTATTGCTTGCTCCTTACGTACATCTTCCATTGCTGCGTCAAAGGCCTTACCAGGTTGTAATTGTTTTTCGGCCGGTGTTTTCCTTTCGAGGCGTGGTATGGCACCAAAGACAAGTAAAGTAAGGCGAAGCCTTCTGGTCCCTTCGTGTTCTTGACTGATTTAACGGCCATTTGTAGACAATCAGTGTCAGAGTCACTACGAGGGAGTGAGGCACGAATCTTCAAGTATGCAGTTCGAATTGGCCCATGATATCTTTCCACATGTGACATGGTAGCAGGAGATTCGATCCGAGCTGGGAGGACAGTAATACCATCTGCTTCGGACAGTTCGAGAAACTCTTTGGAGACAAAGTTGCTTCTCTGGTCGATACGCAAGAAATCTGGAGGTCCAAGATAAACACGAGACCCGCAACGAAAAAACGTCTTCCAAACTTCAGATGATGTCATTCGCTTCAAGAATAAGGCCGCATTGAAATGCGTTGCTTCATCAACATTGTGCAATAAAGGCTTCTGGTTGATGTACATGACATCAACTGCCACAATGTGGTTGAAAGTCAGATCTTCAGTACCAACAGTCAGCTTGAATCTTCTGGGCATGGACTCATTCAACGCAGACGGCACGCAAGCTTTTGTTAGATATTCAATCGCATTTCGAATATCAGTAATCATCTCGTGAGGACAGGCTCGCTTCAATAAGTTCGAAAGTGCTTGTCCACTCTGGTGACCAAATGCGCGATGGAGTTTTCTCAGTTCTGTTTCGGTTTAAAGGGAATATCAGAGGTCACCAGGATTCCATTTGTGTATGAGAAAATAGTCTCGAAACGTCAGAGGCTGGCTCAAGTGCTTGTACATCACCTCCTGTCTCTGCAAACTGATCACAAGACCGTTGTCGATCATGTCCTTCATACTAAGTAGACTAGGGACATGGTCCTGCACAATCTGAATGTGACATCAATTACGAGGTGGAGATCCTTGAACGGAACTGGAATGACAGCGGTTTCAACCGGTTCACTACTTCCACCAATACTCTTGAAACGTCTTCCATTGGTACGGTTGATATTACAAGGAACTCCGAATTGTTCACAGTATGCTTTGTACTGAGAATAAGACATTGCTGAAGACCTGTTGGCGCATGTGTCTACGTGAAGTTCACGAAACGCTTGGGACTTTCCTTGGTTCAGATTGTTTTCCATTGCATGCATAGCGGCAGTCAGGTCTCTTTCAAATCGCGTACCATGAACAGAAGCTGCATTTGCGAGATAGATCTCGTTTGATTCATGCAAGTACATGTCATCCTCTACAACATAGTGGAATACTTGGGTGGTATATGTACGCTTTATCTCTAAAATGGGGGTTCAGGTGCCCACTCCGTGCCACGTTGGGCACAATGTCGTATGCAAGTCGTATCTGCGTCGCCTATGTGCCGTATGAGAGCCTGGTGCATGACGGATGATGGCAGATGTAACCGAATAAAAAAACATAATTTTTGAGATTGGCACTGTGCCTGTTGTGTGCGACTACCATCCATAAACCAACCATTCGCAGGCCATAGATACGGCAGACATACGGCATACATCAGTTTTTCGCCCACAACAGCCACATAGTGGACACTTGAACCCTTTTGTGAGCCACAGATAGTACATGTACCACCCAAATGATTACCAGGGCAATGTATGCTGCTTCATCATCGGAAGATTCTTCCGCGTGTGAGTCCTCGCTGTCACTAGAATACACGACATTGATATCGTCTACAGTATTCTCCTCGGTAGTCAGGTCTTCAGCAATGCATGAAGGATCTTCGACAGAGAGGTAGGCGGATGGGCTCCGAGTTTTGATTATCTCAATTGCCTGTTCGACCTCTTCTGGAGAGTGACGGGTCAGTGCCGAATGGTTCTCCGCACAGACGTAGCATCCCTTCTTTCCCGAAAACCATTTCGACGATATTTTTCTGTTCCGACGATCGTACTTCTTCTTTCTGCCGTAGTTCCTGAAGTTCTTCCTGGCTTCTCCACCATACGTGTTTCCAAGACTGTAGAGGGCGCTTTCTTGAGAACTAGACGAATTGTTATGTGGACCATGAATGCTTCTGCCGATCTCGGCTCACTGGAAAGAAAAGTCGCAATCCTACTTCGAGCCTCCTGAGATGTGGAAGGGACTCTTTCTCTAAGTGACTGGGCTATCTGAGCTGTATCAACAGATATGAAAAGTTGATCTCTTAGAAATTTGTCTGTTCTGTACGCTGGATCGAGTTGGTTCTGCAGTTGGGACAGTTTGTGGCAGAATGATCTGAAAACATCAAGTTCGCTTTTCCCTGGGTTCTCACGCATCGCTTGAAATTATCTCATTGACTGCCAAAGGATGAGTGTGCGATTTCTTTGTTCGGCGTTGACGTAGTTGCCCACGAGTTTCTGAAGGATGGTCTCGTATGAGTCTCCGACACGGTACACTTTCACATAGAATGAAAGAGCATCGTCACAAAGAATTGCAGGAAGTGCCTCGGCTTTTTCCTCGTCAGAAAGTCGACACAGCCTTGCCATAGAGTCATAAGAATCCATTGCCTCTCGAAAGTCTTCATCAAAACATCCACCGAAAGAACAACGCCCTTGACATGTCTTTAGCAAACTAATGAATTTTTCAGGCTGTCCGAATTTTTTTGTTCTGATGGATAGTTTGAGTGAGCTCCTTGCTTCGTGGCACGCAAAGAGTTGGCGAAGACATTTGGCAGGACAGTTTTCAAATCCTTCCGAGTAGGGTTCACCGGTGCAACATCGTCAGCGCCATCCAAAGGGTTCGCTCTCCTGTGTTCATCTTCACTGTTTCCAATTCCAGATCGTCCACGGCGGTTTCCTGCGACAAATACAATTCCTCGTACATGATCGGGTGGTGACGAATTAGCTCTGCTGTGCTGAGAATTGTGCTCGTCAGCTCGGCGGTGATTTTCAACATCGTGTGCAGAAGGCTGGTCAGTTGCTGTTCTAGGGTCTCTTGGCATTTGGATGACGTTTCTCTGTTCCAAACAATCAATCAATGCCCGAGCACGGCGATATTCTTGTTGCCATCGGACCCATACTCCTCTCTCAGTCAGAAAATTGACCCATCGAGCAGCAGTAGCCTTCGGCATATGTCCGAGTGATTCCGGTCTGAAGCTAGAGGTGAACTCAAACCAAATATCTCATTACGTACACCAGTGTCTCTGAATGCTTCCGTCATTTCCTTAGGGTACTGCTCCAAGTTCTGTTTATACTCTGTCATAACATCCTCAGGAGCGTTTGGAGGCGGTGGGTCAGGATCACCGATTTGATCGTACAGTACTTGTTTGAAAGTTCTAAGAGCCTCAGGGCTAAGACCCTACAAGTGTTCTCCTTCTGATAACTCTTCCGGTAGTCCGGCCTCGTTCTGTGTTCCTTCCGCTTCATTCATTATTCACTGAGTAAATGTTACAAATGTTGTCGACCGAAACAGTTATAACTGTCGATACTCACTGTGAAGATCCTACCTGACTGATAAGAGTGCAGTAGGTTCTAGTGTAGCACTTACTCCGGCTGACGGACCTCTTTTGGCCTGGGTAACCCAAGTTCGAGCTCTTGCAAATAAACTCGTAAAGCGGCTTTCTGTTGAGCTGCGTAGCTATCGATCTACCGATTCTACAAGCGACAATTGCCTCCAGTTGAAAGTTGCGTATAGCGGCTTTCGGGGTTATGGTGTTGATGCAAGTTGTATTGGTTTATTCGGTTGTTGCTCTTCTCTATCTAAGTTCTACGAATTCTTTCTGCACAATATATATATATGAGAAGCAGTACAATCACGTAAAGACGCATACTGATCATTGCGGACTCTCGTCAACGCATATGTGTGGACAACAATGACCATCTCCGCCATAACCTAAATACTGGTTGCATTGATGGATTTCGTCGGTGACCTCCGTGTAGAGCATAGTTGTTCGTATTCCACATGCAGTGTAACATATCTTCCACAGCACTGGCACAGGAAAAAGGAGATTATCTAAGCCATTCAATCAAAGACCAGAATAAACTATAGAAAAAGTACGTAATACATTAGTTAGTAAACATAACCTTTATTAGACTATCACAAAATATAAATGCCAATTTTGAAGAAAAGAGCGCGAGTGATGACAAACATAAGGAAAAAGAAAGATATGGTCCAAATTGCAATATAAAATAATAGCAGATATCAACCTAAAACAGTTGCTTGCATAACCAGACGAAATACCTGCACGACGGATACAAACTTCTCTTAAAAGAAAAGAAACTTAAAAACTAAAACCTTTTGCTGTGATTGTGAGGGAACAACTAAAATGTAATAAAAAAAGCAAGAACAGCATACAAAGCTATAATTAATCACTTCCGTTTCGCTCTCTTGTAGATCTTTAGTGTTTGAGTGATTCGGAGACACAGAACAGGGACCTGCCCATAAGGTTCTGCCACACCGTCCAGCACAACTAAACGCGTTCAGTGAGTCCCAGGGGGACGGTACTGCTCCACGGGTGGGGGGGGCAGAGAAATCTAAAGCCATAAAGAGCGCCACAGAAGCCGCATCGCGAGAGAAGAACGACGCGGTGTCTGCAACGCAACGTCGGCGATGGCGATCGCCGGCCATGACGATCGCTACAAACGGTCGTCTAATATCAAGACCGCCGCCGGAGCTCTTTAGATCTCCAATCCACTCACTCCCGTTCAAAATAAATCATCTTCTTCGTTACTCGAAATACTGTTATTGATCACTTCCGTTTCGCTCTCTTGTAGATCTCTGGACGTCATTTTGGTGGCAAACGACGCGGGTGTTTACAGACCTTTATACTTGCCTCTCGTAGCAGAAAGAAAGTCAGGGTAGAACAACCAGCCACTCAAAAGAGACCAACGTAGGTCCAGAATCCACCAAAGAAATAAACGTAGTATGCCCAGGGGAAGATCCCAGGGCAAAGAAAGAAAAAGGACAAACTAGTGGTTGGACTACCACCAGTCGAGAGAAAACGAACAACGGACAGCAACAAACTGCACGCGAATTCTGCAGCCAAACTTATCTCTGCGCGTCCAGAGACAAGCGTATAGACTTCCTACGAGACGTCCCAAGGAGAGTTACTAACTGAAGATAAGTCTTCACTCTATGCCCAAGCTAGTCTCTCGCAGAAGACGTGACGCGGCGCTCAACTAAAATCCCAACGGACAGCTTCCCGTCCAGCAACTAGGTCCGTGTAGCACCAGGTCTCTCGACCGACACCGTTATCCGAGCCGAAGCTCCGGTGGGGCTCACTGACGACAAAGAAGCCTTTGGTACACGCCCCTCGATTCCCGTCCACGCCTAAGGCGCTTTGACCGGTACTGGGATTTAGATGAGAAGAGCAGTGCTCCCACAAAACGCGCAAACACAAAAGATGTTAGAAAGGCACAGAGGCCTAAACGCAGTAATAACTTACTTAGATGCACTGCCCCAAGGTATTGGGTAAGGTTGATAGAATAATAAAAGGTGATGAACGCAATGTTGTCTTGGGTCAAGACACCGTCTGGCGTCTTGATGACCCTTTATATAGAGTTCTGAACCCTTCTAATAGATTCAGAAATGCAATAACGCACTATAGTTACTATATTAACGCAGTGCTACTCCTACATGTAGAATAGTAGGCACCACCTGAGTGCAGAGAGCGCCCATTGGCTGATTTAGCACACGTGGAGTTGCGTCGAAGCAATCCACGTGTGCCAAGTCACGTTGGGCATTCTGCTGTACGAACAGGTATGCAAAGCCAATGCATAATTACAATGTAGAATAACGCATAAAGCGACATCAATGCAGATCACAGCAGTCTCACTTCACAAGATCTTTAATGTTTGAGTGATTCGGAGACACAGAACATGAATCTGCCCATAAGGTTCTGCTACACCGTCCGGCACAAGCGAACGCGTTCAGTGAGTCCCAGGGAGACGACAATGCTTCTTCCCCATGTGCGCTGTTCTGACAAGAACAGCGGTGCTCTAAAAATCGTAGTAAAGCGTACAAGCAAAGTTTCGAAATCATTGACAGAATTAGAAGATTCAATCCATCGCTAGATACAGCAGCATCTCTCCATTAAACCTCCGTTGTGCACAAAAAACCCTTGAGGCAAAAAATGAGCCGCCAACATCAAGAAAACGTATGGGAGTATCGTGCTGTAGCATGAACGATGTCTGGTTCTTAGTTGTTCGCATCAAAATCGCAGATCGCATTGACTATGATATAGATTATGTTAAGATTAGTAGAATTGAAAAGAAGATATACAAACCACTCAGGTAGCAAAAGTCTAGCTCGATGATCTCTAGATGCAGAAGGTTCAGTTGGCAAGCGCAGCTCCTTCTCCCAAGAACGTATTACTCCAATGTCCGCAGCCAAGGAATTTTGCCTCGAGATGGATGCACGGCGCTCTCAGGATGCAGTTTCGCTGAAAAACTCCAGGATTGTGGCTGTCCAGCTTCGTACATAGCCTTGAAAGCGGGTTGTCTCCGGGTTCAGGTTTCAATGGCAGAGTTCTCGGGAGCGGGGGTGAGCTATGTATTGTCGGTGTAATAGCGATTGTGGCAGATTGAAGGGGCTGATGACTGTGACTTGCGCCGGCGCCAGTGGAATGAACGGCTTTAACTGGCGCTGCTGCAGTGCGAGAAGTTGCCCGTGGGCAGGCGGCGCTCCCTTTCGAAGAGATGCACGCTGCCGTCAGCGGCAGCGATGGCGGAAGTCAACCGGCGCGGCGAGTTGAGCGGCGCGAAACGCACGTAGCTTGCTAGTGCGTGGTGCGCGTTCTTGGGGGCAAACACGCCGCACTGCGGCTCGGGCTTCAGCACGGAAACCAGCACGGAGCCGTCGAGCGTGTCGGTGACGGCGACGCGCGACATGTCGTACAGCGTTTCGAGGCATGCGATGTCGCGCCACCGCCATTTGACCGGCGTGGAGTGCCCGGTATCGACGGACACATCGGCGAGGTCGTTAACATTGCCAAGGTTCCACACGCGCAGCAGTTCGTCGGCCCCGCCGGCCAGCCAACACGAGCATCCGTGCGAGTTCCAGCCCAAGGCGGCGACGGCGCCGCTGCGCGCGAGCAGCCGGTAGAACAGCGCGCCCACGACGTGGTCTCACCAGTAGAGGTGGGCAGAGGCAGTGACGTCGGCAAGCACGTGGACGCGCGGGTGACACCCCCTATCGGTGACGGGGGACACGGCGTGCTCGTCGACCCAGAGCAACTCCATAGATGTGGCGTAGAGCATGCCCCAAATGTTTACCGCGCCCGAGCGCGTGGCTAACTCGCACTTGACGCCGTCGGCGGCCACGGCGATGGTAGACGGACGCTGCGCGGGAACGTCCAGGGCGATGACGGGCTCGCCGGAGTTGGTGTCGTGCAGACACAGCCGGTCGGCGGCTAGTGAGCACGAGAACACGAAACCGGCATACTGCGTGCGTACGGCGCACGCGGCGGCGACCACTGACGCGCGCACGCTGCGCGCGCCTAGCTGCGGCGGCAGCTCGTCGCTGGGCATGGCGGCGGCGGCGGCGGTGGCAGCGGTGGCGCGGAGCGCAAAACTAAAGCCATTAAGAGCGCCCAAGAGGCCGCATCGCGAGAGGATAACGACGCCGGGTCTGTGACGCAGCGTCGGCGATTGCAATTGTCGGCCACGACGATCATCGGCAACATACTCCACGTTCCAATGGGCAAAAAAGTGACTCCGGAGGGAAACGTGCGGCACAGACCTGCGGTTGGGTCAGGAACTAACTATTTCATTCCAAAACATCGCTCCGCTGGGCATCCTTTGCCAGCAAGTGGGACTAAACCCATGCCGTCCACGGGAGTGATCAAATGTGATCGACAATCGCAGCTTTATTCTGGAGTATTTCGATTCACCACATAAACAAGAGAGCTGGCCACTCATTGTTCGCTACCAAAACTATCGTTTGCTGTTTCGCATTAAATACTTATCTACCTTATACTATGTGCGTTTCACAGTACATAATCATATTGCTCCCTTTTAAGAAGAATGTCTAATATTTCACAACCAACTTCGCACTTCTGTCACTTATGTGCTATTGAATCCACAAATAAAAGTCTCAAAAGTTCAACAAAAAAAGACGCATTAGTCCGGTAAGGATGTTTCCAAACACTCATCTCAACGAACACATTCCGTAGTGCAAGTGAATTTTCACAGTTTTTGGCCATTCTGCATCGCTTTTCAGGCGATTACGGCCGAAAATGAGTACGACATTCAATTCAATATAAGTAACACCCTCGTTTGGAATAGTGTAACTATTTCATGTGCTACTTTCAGCATGGACTCAATTGAAATACCACAGCAAACTCCCAAAGAGTTTTTGATCACAATTTCGACATACCATCGTCATAATTTCATTCACCAAGAAGAACCACATTATAAATCCGTCAATAACAAAACCTCTGAGTTATAGACCCATAAAAAACAAAGAATGTCTTCAAAGCAACAACACTTTGAAAAACCCTTATACGTTTGGCAACAGTATGTCATGAAATACAGACCTTTTACAGATTTATAATCAGAGTAGCACCTTGTTCGTTAGATCGGCGATATCATGCAAGGTCAAAAGTTTCCTAACGTTAAACCGACCGCATGAAACGTTTTCCCTACCGCGATTTTCGTCCAAAGAAACAGCTTTCAGTTGATTGTCAAGAAATTTGGGCAACTAAAGCACATGCTTCGCCTAGTACGGCTCATGTGAGAGTCGATATCCATTAGGTTTTTATTTGCCATGAAATTCGAGAGACTTAATCACTTGAAGCAAAGTGTCCGAGTCTAATTTCAATGCGTGACCCCAAACCAGATACTCTCAACATATCTTGAAGATCACAAGCCCCAAGGCAAATATGCTCACTGTCGGTTGTTTGTATTTGTCAGTAAACAACTCCAGAATCTCATCAAGCATCAACGGGCTATTCATCATTGCCTCGATATTTGCTTTCGATGTGATTGAATTACTGAGCGCTGCCGCCTGACCACTGAATCAAGCACTGAACCATGCGTTAGATATCGCGCTTTGTGCCACTATTTCATTATCTTGGAGCAATACCAGTGCAGAATCCTTCTTTTCGTTCTTTGAAGCGCTCAGAGATATGATAGTATTCAAATTACTGTCCAGATTCTTGCCTGTTCTGTAGAATGCTTTGATCTACGTCCAAGCAATAGTCAGAAATTTCTCATGACACTAGCTGTTCTCAGAATTTTCATATTATCCGCATATGTACCACTTTGTCGCGAATTCCATCTTGAGCGCGATTCATACCGCTGGCAATATAGCAACCAACTCTCTGCGCTACTCTTTCTTGTTCTTCTGCACCTGTAGAGATCTGTCCGAAGCACGTGCCTTCTGGCTCTTCTCAGAGCTAGAGCACGAACCAACGTAGTCCGAACCTGCGGCCCCTGTGAGGCTGTGTGAACGGACGGCGTCGGGGTTGCACAGTGGCGGCCCTCGGCAGGGCTGCATGTGCACGAGACTAACGGCCCCCGGTGGGGCTGCGTCGCGTATATCGAGTGCGAGCGGCACACAGATGTAGTACTGTAGAAGTAAGTAGAATAGTTTATTGATGAATTAAAGAGAGTGAAGTCGTTCACCGACAACTAGCTCTCTACTTAAGTACTGTTCGAGATAGCGTAAACCTGCTAAACTGCGTATCTCCCCGCTGAGCCAGATTAGTTGCAGGAGCTCTAGACAGGCGCATATGCGCCTCTAATAAATAAAATACAGTATATCCACGATATATCTCTCGAGAGAGATATATCTTCTGTATCAGTAAACGTAGTTCCACCACCACACAAATGCGACTCCTACAGTACTCCTCCTGGGTCCCAAAACCATCGAGATCCAGATACATATCTGGAACATTTCATAATGCATTTCTCTACAGCACCTTAACAAATTGCGACAGGACCAATGAAAGAGATTCATCGGACAAATCGCACCTCAGCATATAAGCCGCAGCCTCTCTCACAAGCTTCGAATCTTCATATGTGCTGTCCGAAAACGCAGCAATGATGCCAATTCCTTCGAACTGTTCAGAAATTCGTTAGAAACATATAAATTAACATACTCCAGTTATCAATAAGAAACAGTAGCTGTCAGGAATTGCAATTTTCAAACGATATTTGAAGCCAAACTCAAACGCTTTCTTACGCATCCTTCCAGTTTCCGCGTTCTGAAATGCGTATTGTAGTATGTTAGTATCATTGAAAAGTTCAGCAAAGCAGATGAAAACTTGTTCATACTTTTCTAACCAATACAGCATCGTCATTAGATTGTGCATTACGTTCCCCACATGAAATGTGTTGATTCAGGATCTTTGGTAGTTTGATTACTTCTTCTTGCCACTTCAGGTTTGCGCAACGTTCTGAATCAAGCTTCGGACGTTGAATCTCTTCCAATCTTGGCTCATCATCCCAACGTCTGACAACTTGAGTTTGAAGCACATTTATTGCCGTCTCTAACTTTTCGACTTATTGTTTGAAACCAATGCATTCCCGACAAGCTTTGGGGGCAGAAGTAGAATCCTGGGCACTATTTGATACTCTTCTTTTGCATTGAGATGTACGCCTTTGTTTCGGTGCATAACGAGACTGTCTTGGTCCTATCGTTCTTTATCGAACATTACTTCTGCCCTCCTCTGTTGCACGAGATGCTGGAGGTCTGCTGAGTTCCGTTCCCTGAATTTAATTCTTATCAAAGTGAACGGAGTGTGAGCTTGCCATTTGAAGAACAACAAAACGTACCGCGCTGCCGGCACGGATCTGTGTAGTGCAAATCCCACTTGGGAGAAATGACATTGAAGATGCTCGAATCCTTGCTCCCTTGGGAGGTAAACTCAGCAGAATAGCCCTCCATATACGGATAGCGCGGATGTAAATCCGCCCGTACTTCGAAAATACCACGAAGGTGACGGCGGGAATCGCCAAGAAGGGATCTGTAAGCAAACGTCCGAAAGTCGGAGATCTCTGATCGGAGGCGGAAGGGGAGAAATCCAGGTCGACAAGGTGCCTCGAAAAAGAGGGAAAGATAGGGAAACGGATGGGAAAAAGGGGAATGGAAAGAAAAGAAAAAGGGACAAACCCGAGGGCGGGGTCGTGCGACAAGCGGCAACAGACCCGGGCCGAGGGTGACGATGTGTATTGAGCCCACGCGGCAGACCTCTATACAGAGTCGATACAATACCTGAACACCAGAGTAGCAGACAGCTGCAAGTAAATGTGCGAACAAAGTCCGAAGAAAAACGTAGCGTTAGATCAGAGTACCTGAGTGCTCCCTTGGGGATGAAATAAGCGAAGCCGTACGCGGTGACCTTCCTCGCGGAGTTGTGCACTACGCGCAGGCGCTCAAGTCAGAGCCGCGGACAAGGTTGAGTTTAGTTTGTGCTGGTGACGGCGAGGTCGCCATCACCTAAGTAGGTTTCCACAAATTAAACTAAATAATTAAAATAGGTAGTGCAAAATACGGCAGAGCCACACACGTGTTGCACTTGTGCAGACCTGCCTCGGCGGACACTAATTCTAATAACCAATCCAATTTTCTCTGTAACAGAGCCAAACCATACACGCGTATACGTGATCCACTGCCACAACCAGTTACCATTCCATCAAACCCATTGGGTGCCACCATGCTATATGGTGTCAGAATGCCACTTAAATTCATAACCTTGCTGTAGAGGCAACTCGGAAATCCGAGGTGTTATGAGACGGAACACGTCACAAACGCGTAATCGCGATTGCTCTACACATCCCCCTCCTTACGTCGAGGAACACGGTGTCGGCGACATCACCACCTCGTTTTCGAGAATATATAAGCTCAGTCATGAGTTACTCGGACATCCCGCGACCAAGAAAACCAACGCTCGACAGCGATACACTCTCAAATGAACACACGCCTCCTGCAAACTTCGACATTCCGAACGATCAAGCAACGCGAGAGGTCGCTCTTTCCATGAATCCGAATTCCAACGACAGCGCTTTCCCTTCCTCAGGAGGTCCCAGCCAGTCTTTTGTTCCCTCCCGTGCCGGACCTTCCTCTGCAGGAGCAGGATACTTCGGCGGTTTCGCCACAGCCCCGCTGCCACACGGAAGTTAGCAGCCGGCTACGTCAGCTATGAACGTCGCCGCGGTATCGGCTTGAAACTCCTCTAGAGCTATACCGGTTACGGCGCACGCGCCGGGATGGATCACACGCGAATCGCTCCTCGTGCGAGACTCGCGACTAGACGGCGGTTAGGCGTATTCCAGAGCTTCCTGGTTCCACCCTCAAGCGGTGAAGGATGAAGACCTCATCAATTCCTACACGGAAGACGACACACTGCCAGGCGGTTTGACACGAGACATGGTGACCTCCTGGGATTGGAGAATCTGCATTGCGGTGGCACCACACTTCCTCGACAGAAAAAGAACCGGCAGATGGTACGAGACGCTTGACGAAGCTCGCGCAGGTATGGCGCGTCTTTCTTACTTCCGAATGAACCGTGCTTACAACCCACCAGAAATGATACAGCCCGAGTACGGGTTCGATCTCTCCCGATACCGAACTTACGGTGAAATCACCTATGGAGCAAATCTCGCTGCCTTCGATCCGACGAAGATTGACCCGAATGCTCCGATGGATCCGGATATGTTACTCAACCAACCGATTCTGCGAGCATAGTTCCGCTTCATGCGACGCCCTTCTGGCGAGGAGACCTTCAGCGACCGCGTCTGAAGTGAAAGGAAGTGGCGATCCCGGTTCCGGTTCTTCGTACCTTACACGAATTCCGAAGTCGAAAGTCCGCGAAATGACGCACTACGGGGTCGTTACGTCCCAATTCCTCCGTTGTGGAGCAACCTTGAGGTTTTACGCGGTTGTTTCGCGGAGTGTCCTCCCTGCATTGCATACGTTGGCTCCCGCATGATTGCGGATCCGAAGTTCGGTTACTGGGCCCAGATGGTGTGCGAATGGGCTGCCCGCGTTGCCGCGTTCACCCTCCGGGAAGTCTACGACCAGTGCCGTATTTGGTACCTTCCCCCGAAGTTGAGGCAGCTCATCCGACAAGTCGATTTACAAACCGCTCTCGGTTCCTCTACCAACGTGGATGAATTGCTGTACCTGCTCGACGTCATCGATGATATCGATTGGAACAAGGTACCGCCCGAGAACATTCCACCGGGTCAGCGTACGCGCTTCGATAAGTCGCCAGGTAGACGATATTCAGGGGCTGAAGACTTCGTATACTTCAACTCTTGGGAGGGGACCGTGACCGACTTCGCGGAAACACGCGCCTTGAAGCAAGTGCCTCGTGGCGTGCCGAGTGATCACCCTGTCGGGTTCATGTTCTCCGACAGTTACTATGCCCGAGACAGCGGGTACCATCCGATGGTGGATAGCGAGCCAATGAATCCTGGAGAGGGGGTGCAACCGACGCCGGAGAGTAACTTGCAGGTTATCCCAACGACGGGAGCAAGCGGGGGTAGCGCTCCACCTGGTTGGAACATCACGCCGACTGGGGCGGTTGATCTGCTGGCTGCTGCGTTGCGAAACCAGCTCACCCAGATGGGCGTCCCGATTCCACCGGTGATGACGGATATCGGCCAGATGCTGGCGTTAGCTGCGCAGAGCTACCCTTCGCTTTCCCTGAACCAGGATGGTCCCACCAATCCGGGAGGTGCCGGGCCATCGACGGGGATGTAAGAACCCCACGAGGGGAGCAACGACCTCTCGTGATCCCTATAGCTAGGCAAATAGCACATATCATCATAGAACCAGACTTGTGGTAAAACTGAATTGCAGTGATAGATCTTCTTTCTTCTTCTTCCACTTCCTGAAACCATCGTCATCGATTTTTCTTACTTCTTACTTCATGAACTTCTGTTACTTCATTACCGTTAATTCCGTTCCTCCGATAATTCGGAATTTGCTTCTTCTTCATCCCACAAGATTCTCTCGAAGCAACCAGTAGCAACAACTCCAACTCGATTACTCCGCCGCGCGGATACCACCGCGAACACACATGCTCGGTCGCGAGTTATCCCACCTGGGCACAGTCCAGGTATGAGGGAGGAGTTGTACGCGAACGCCGGTGATATGCGATTACCTTTGAGCGAGGTAAATGCTCGATTGGTTCTTACGTATCCTCTTCTGGAGGGTATCCGTACCAGCGGATTTGGTAACGAAACCTCCCATCGGGACCTGCGACATGCCGCGCGATTCGATCCACGACGTACTCTTGCGAGTGAACATCCACTTCTGGATTAACCATGGCTCAAATCAGTAACTGAGAACACCTTAAGACGTTGAGCGACTCACTTCCAGAGCGTAGAACAACTCCGCAGTGGAGGCTTCCGCAACGGCTTAGCGTTTTGTCAGACACGCGAGCTTCGCGAACATCCGTCCTGACGGCAGTACAGTAGCTCCACTTGGGTATTCCCAAACTTCGTATAACGAATTGCAACGAACAGTCCTCAACCTCCTGAGTTCAACGATGTTCCGTTGGTGAACAACGATTCCCAAACCGACGAACGGTGGTAACGACGATAAAGCGGTACACTCGGCTTCACGAGGTTGACGGTTCTCGGAGCTTACTCACTTCAAGGACACCCATTACGCATGGAGGCGGTTTACCCGGCCACGGGGATTGTGCACTTGAATGCCATTGGTGCGACAAAACGCCACGTGGGTCGTTGGATTGTCACGGCGGTTGTCCGTGCATACGGAGTGCAACGCAATATCATTGGCCGTGCACTCCGCCACGTGTGCTTGTGCAAGCGTTCCCGATTGGGCGGGCGAAGGTGCCAAGTGTCCATGTGCCACGCCATCCGTTTGCGCCGGAGTCCACGCACCGTGGCAAGCCAAAAAATCGGTAATTAAATTGCGCGCACCGTTGCAGGCGATGCGCGTGCCACGCGAGGACACCGTGAGCGGTTGGCAACTCAAAAAATTGAGATTTTTCAGAGTGCCGCACACTGCACAGCGCCGATATTGGCAGTTCGTTCGTGAACGCGATATGAAATCTCGATGCAGAGAGTCCACGTCACAACCGTGCATGTGCGCAGCGCGCGTTCCTGTACCACAGCCGGACAGTACGGCGGCGCGCCTGTTGTGTATATCAGACAGGCGCACCGTGCCAACGGTATCTCCACGACGTGGATCACTTCAAATGCGTAAGACGCAAAGTGCCCAAGGGGTAATCATCATCCATGATATCCATGTTACTCTGGAGTCCACAGAGCCAACCATGCAGGATCGGATTCGATATCTTCAAAGTTCCCACTATCTTCCGCGTTCGACGGCGACTTCGGATCAGCGGAAACTTCTTTAACAGCTTGGTCTTCCGAGGAAGCGGCGTTAGCGATGCGCGACGGGCGCGAGGAGTCCTGTCGAGACGCTGCCGGCTTCGGCGTACCTGGATTGTTATTAGCCAGTTGTCCGGTGTCAACAGCACTGGCTTCAGGCGCGTTTATCGCTGCAGTAGCGTTACGCGACGTGCAAGCCGTCTCCTGTCCACGAGATTCCGTCATTGGCGAACGGTCCTCCACCTGAGGGTTGGTAGTATCACCAGTTCTGGTATCTCCGCGCCGCGCAACACCATTATCAGCCAACGTGGCATCCGTTCCATTACCTGGAGAACCGTGCGACGCCGGAACATCGTTAGCGATCGGATCAGCATCACCCTTCCCCTCCTTAGGCGGAGCCACGGGTTCCGTCAGGATATGGGTGGGTGGGTTAGCCCGAGTAGAGTCGCTCGAAACTTCTCGAGTATCGGTGGTATTATCTCGTATTTGATAGTAACCTTCCAAAGGTAGATCAGTTAAACCTCGATCCGGGTGCGGAAGAACAGCAGGGCGCTGTGGTGCAACGTCCGTAGAAGCAAGGTCCTCCTGTGTAGGGTCACCTGAAGCGGTAGGGCCAGTAGACAACTCCACGTTTGGATTAGGCGCGAGCGTAACGCGGTCGCGGGACATCCGTTCATACTGGTTGTCAATGTCGAGTATGACATTGTCGAGAGCGACTTCAATAACTCGATAAGGACCGTCCATAATCGGAGACAGCTTATGACGCCGTTTCTTTTCAGAATTATAGTGTTCTTTGCGTACGAACACGTAGTCATCCTTACGGGTTGTAGGTAGCGGACGTCGAATTCGCTTATCCATGGCCTTCCGGGCAACCGGTACCATCTTCGTTGACCAAGATTTACAGGCATCCCTTTACTTCCCCGGCGACGGGTACGTCGACAGCGTCGGTTCAGCTTCTATTGCAACCGGCGGCGGTCTTCTCGATAAAACCGACTTGAATGGTGATAACGAGGTAACCCGATGAACCTGGGTGTTGTACGCGTAAGTAATCGCGTCGGTGTACAGGTCCCAGTTCTTGGGGTGATCCGCAACATAGGATCGTAATGCGTTCAGCATTGTTTGGTTAAACCTTTCAACCTGCTCATTACTCTGGGGATGATAGGTTATCGTGAACACGTTCTTGGTATCCAAGATTCTGCAGACGTCTTGAAAGAACTTCGCAGTGAATTGCGGTCCATTATCTTATAACAGATGAACGGGTGGCCCGTATGAAAAGAACCAATGCATGACGAAAGCCTCCGCGACCACGCGAGCAGTGATACGCTTTAACGGAACTGTCCGTACCAGCTTTGAAAACCAGTCCGTGATAACTAGGGTAAAGCGGTTACCGCGAGCAGTCTTGATCAAATTTACCAATGGTATCGATAGCGATGAACTCCAAGGGAGCGCGAGCTGGAAACAGCGACAACTTCTTAGAATACCGTCGAAGGCTGACGTTGTTTCGCGCGCATTCCGTACACGAACGGCGCACTGCATAGCAGTCGAACGCCATCGCTGGCCAATAGAGATCTCGTCGGAGAGTCAAATAGAGTTTCCTGCCCCCTGGGTGTGCGCCTACTTTGACGTAGTGTGAGAGATGCAACACTCGTTGTTGTAAAGAGTGAGGAACCACAATTTGTGGGTTAGATTCAACCATCCTGACAAGGAATCCCCTGTCGTTTATCAAAAAGGGTATCTTGATTCCTCCGTTGAGTCGACCACAAATCTGCGTACAGAAGGCATTCACTTGTTGTTCACGGATTAACTCTTCTGGAGTAATGGGTACAAATGAACCAGACGGTGGTTCGGCCGTTTCTGCGGCAAAGATGTCGTCGCATACGTCATCTGTAATGTACTCGGCTCCATCCACGAGGTCTTCCACCATGAAACAAGGTATGTCGAGGTCATCGACCCGCTCTGCTTCACCAGAGGTCCCGAGTGGGGAGAGCGCATCGGCCTGAGTGTTCAAGGTCCCCTTCTTGTAGCGTACATCGAAATCGAATTCCGAGAGTCCGAGGCGCCAGCGCATGAGGCGGCCCGAAGGTTCGCATATCTCCATAAGCCAACGGAGTGACGAATGGTCCGTATGTACCACGAAGTGGGTGGGTTCCCATGAGATAGGGTCTCAACGTTGATAATGCCCAAACAACGGCAAGACACTCTTTCTCAGAGACCGAGTAATTACGCTCGTGCACGTTCAAGGAACGAGACCAATATCCAATTGGATGTCGTTCGCCATCTTCCGAGGTTTGAAACAGTGCACGACCGACCTGGTTATTACTGGCATCAGTGTCAGCTTCAAATGGTAAACCCGGTTTGGGTAAAGCCAGTACAGGCGGAGACGTAACAACGTCTACAAGAGACGAAAAGGCGGACGCTCCCGCGTCGCCAAAAGGTTCCAGTTTGACTGGTTGTCCTTTCCTGAGGAGAGCGTTGAGAGGTGCCGCAACATCTGCGAATTTCGGAACGAACCGACGGTAAACGTTGCACAACCCGAGAAATGATCGGAGCTCCGTTTGAGTTGTCGGATGACGCGCTTCCTTCAGCGACTTCACCCTTACCTCATCGACTGAGAGCATCCCAAGACGGATGATGTGTCCCAAGTATTTCACCGAGTCGGTAAAGAACTCACACTTCCTGAGTTTAACCGTTATACCCGCGTCTCACAATACGCGCATTGCCTCCCGCATATGGGATAGATGCTCATCCAGACTATTGGAGAAGACAAGTATGTCGTCCAAATACACCAGGCAAGTACGCCACTTGAATCTCGCTAAGAGAATGTCGATCGTACGCTGAAAAGTTGCCGGCGCATTCGTTAGACCGAAAGGCATCCGATTAAACCGGAAAAGTCCCTGATGACAGACGAAAGCCGTTTTATCCCGGTCTTCCTTCCATATTGGAACTTTCCAGTATCCCCAATTGGCGTCAAGGGCGGTAAACACCGAGGCACTCCCAAGAGAGTCAATGTACTCGTCCATCCGAGGAATCGGATAAACGTCTTTGACGGTCAGTGCGTTTAGTCGTCTGTAGTCGATACAGAATTGCCACGAACCATCCGGCTTCGGGACCAATACGACTGGTAACGCCCATGAAGACTGGGCGGGCTCAATGACACCTGCTCGCAGCATTTTCTCAACTTGAGATTTCTCTTCTTCCCGAGCGGTCGGGCCTGTCTGATATGAGTGTTGTGAAATATGCAGTGTGCCTGGTAGAAGATCAATACGGTGTTCCGTGACCCCTATGTGTCCAAGGGAACCATCCCACATGGGAGTAAACTCCCTGAGCATATCCCTCAGTTTCTCCCGATGAGTTCCGGGGACATGGCTCAAGTCCAATTCCTCTAACTCCTCGACAGGATCTGTCTGCTCGCATCCCGGCGGTAGCGCCTTCGTATCCGTGGTTAACGGACGTTCGAGACCCGAATCATCGCCATTGCTTGCCGTCGCAGTATCGACTTCTTCCGAATTTTCGGATAGCTCCTCTCCCTCCTTAGGTTCTAGGACGCCGAGAAAAATCGGTATCAGAATCCGTGTCGGCACGAGAGCCTTAGGGTGAGGCAGAACTGAGCCCAGTACATGGTTTTTGACTAACCACTGCGTGGTTTTGCCAAAGTTGGCGACAAGTACTTTAAAAGGGGCATCGGGTTCGATAAAAACGACATCGTTGGCAACTGCAAGTTGACGTTGGTTGTACAACCACTCCGACGGTTGGACCACGTGCACTCCGTGCTGTTTGGATACACACGAGACCCAGCACTGGGATTCCGGTGGAATTGCAACCGATTTCGCAACGCGAAGCTTCGTCGAAACGGGGTCCATGTTCTTTACTTCCTGAGCGGCAGGTATTGGTACCCGCTTCTGGGTTGCTCGCTTGAGCGGTTTCCGAACAATCGGGATAGTAAAGCCATCCACCATTTCAACGGTTTTCGGTCGAGGCCGTATCGCTTCGACAAAGCGGTCGCAGAAATCACAACCGAGGATAACCGGTGCTGCGAGTGAGTCGCATACAATGAAGTCGAGCTGAACGACGTAACCGTCTAACCTCACGACGAGGGGAATGTAACCAATCGTTTTCAACGGGTTATTGTTCGCGTCCGAAATATCCAGAGAAGGACCGGAACGAACGAGAGCCCGTAGTGCCGGGGGTACAATCGCCGAATTGATTAAGTTAGGGGCGGCACTTGTGTCCAGGACAGGCAGTTGTCGAACCATAAACTGGTTGGAAAGGCCGAGGTCGGCGTAAACCTTATAATTCCTCTTGGCCATAACCAAGACTTTATCCGGGATACAAAGATTACGGAAACGTATCCATGGACGACGCAAAACAGCGAGCTGTTTACAGTCTGCGTCTGCAGCCTTCCTTCTTGTCAGGATTTGGACTGGGGAGCGAAGCTTCGGCGCCTTGGGCGTCTTTAACTTCTGCTCAGAAGACGTCCCTCTCGTAGAGGAGACCCCCGAACTTAGTTTTTCGAAACGGAAGTCGCCGGATTGCTTCCATCCCTGGATCCAGGTAGACCCTCTCGTGCGGGTGCGCGCGCTTCAACGTGTTACTCAGGGTTCCGAGCTTCTTCGGTTTTCTTGCCTTTCCCTGTATCAGGGGCGCCTAGAAAGGCCTTCATGGCTGCATATGAGGCACTCGGAACACGAGATTTCTCAGCTGGCGTGAGCGACTTGTACTGCACGAGGATAATCGACATCTCACAAGCGGGCAACATACACGCAAGTGATATGTGACCGTGTCGGTAACACAAATGACAGATGGTCGACGTCGACTTCTCGGGTAACCGAAAACCATCGTCACGACGCTGTGGAGCGGTGCCTACCCAACCGGGGGGGGAAAAAGGAGAACCGTTTGACGCATGAACAAGCGGTGCCGCGGGTACGCGAGCTCTTCCTGCATACAGAGCAGGGTCACCCTCAGCGGTATCAACCGATGATGACGGTAACTCTGACGTTTCGAATGTGTCCGGATTGCTTCCCACGAAGTGCACATGATCGATATCCGGCTTCACGGAGTTTCCATTCAACCTACAAGCAATGTAAAAGACCTAAATATGGCCCAAAAATGGACGTGAATTGGTCCAAAGAGATCCTGATTTAAGTGTCCCTGAAGTAGTCTAAATGTGTACTAATTTGTCCCGAAAGAATGGCACATAATGTGTGCCGAAACATGGCCAACTAAGTTCGTACATAAGATGGCCAAAATATGTGCAAAAGTAGCTGGTCCAACTAGGGTTATTATATGGCCCAATTAGTTCCAAATCTGTCCGAGAGGAGGTTCGAAAGTGCGACTTTCGCAGCACCAAATCTGTCCAAAATCAGTTCAAAATCGTTACTTTTTGGATGCTCCAAGGCCTCCTGAAATGGTTCGTGATGTGTACGCTATATGACTTTCAAAGTCAGACAATAAGAGGTCCTAGAAAGGACAAAACATAGCCCATTGAGGAATGATATGGTAAGACATAATCTATCCCTTCTTGGGACGGAAAACTGTCAAACTAGGACATTATCAAGAGTATCTAACTTCCTCTCTTTATGTCTCTGTTGATGTCAAGTAATGTACCATATTGGACCTCAGATTTGTCCGAAGAGGTACACCATCTACGCCAAATTTTGTCAAAATGTCTACGAAGAACAGAGTAGGTATCAGAAAACTTTGTCCTATGTGGAAGATGCAATGCATCTTGAGATCCGACACCAGACCTAGAACACCCGTTTACCCTAGGACCTTGTGTTGGTCCAAAATCAATACTTATAGATGGCAGGAAAGCTGCGCAAGAGAACTTAGAATGAAGTCATCGTGTCGGCCAGGGCAACTACGGCTACCTTTGTCGACATTACTGATGATATAAAAGTTAGTCATAACGCAAGTATGAGAAAGAAATGAGCGAGATAGTTACCTCCAGATTTGTTGGGGTCATCATCGTGAATATCTTGTGCGCGAATTACTTACGTTGCGTTGATGGTCTACTGACGATGATGCGTGCGGGAGCCAACCGCACGAGAACGTCCGGATGAAGCATGGCGAGGCATATGAGATGGTCTTTGTTGATTGTTCTGGTTGCTGGATGTGACATTCGAACGGGATCGAGCGTTCTTTGACTTCTTGCGCCGACGCTTCTGACGGTTGGATTCATCCTGGTCGCGATTGATGGGCTCAACTTCAGTCCGTTTGCGGCTCAAGTGGGGACCATTTCCCTGAGTACGATTCCCGCCACGTCGAGAACCTGCAGTTCGCACAACCGCAGGGGTAATTTCTTCACAGTCTTGGCACGACTGAGACGCATTTTCATTAAGTTCATCGCTTTGGAATACATCATCTTGAGATCCATAAGCCATCTCTGAATGACTCGAATGCGCATCACCGTTTGAGTGAACAATCTCTTCACCATGTTCTTCAGCTGACGCTTGGACATGACCGCTCATAGCTCGACCATCACCATTAGTAGGAACTGCTTCATCACCGGCCACGGAATCAGGCATTTCCCGAAAGTTGCCACCAGAAACCGGCCCGGGGACACCATTCTGGCCGTCTCTGCCTCCTGCCGATCCCCGCTCGATAGCAACATTAACGGGAGCGTTAGTCCTCTTCGTCGCTTCCTTCACTGCCTTCTTGTCTCTCTGCATTGCCTCCTTCACAAAATCGGTAACTATCCAATAGTTTTGGGCAGCTCCAAGAACTGGAAAGGCCTTCACAACCTTTTGCTTTAGCTGCAAAAGCTGAGAGGCGTACTCAATTTTCACAGAACGGAAATTACGGGCGCCACGAGTCAGACCCATCTTGTGGTAAAGAAACTGACGTGTCATATCTTTGACGGCATTTGCCATCTCGAGGTAGATTGGGAACTGATCATGGTCCACATTGTTGTCCGAGTCTTCGTTATCCCCTGTCCTCGCGTAGTCTATCCAGTCTGGAAATCGCTCACGGAACAGACGATTAAAAACTAGCCTTGCAGAGATTACGGCTCCTGTGGGTCTGCCGTTCCTGTCAGCCTCTTTCATTTTCCGACGATTCATAGCTGTTGGAATGGGGATGCATTGAGGAGGAACTTGATTGGGAGGAGAAGAACTATGGGGCATGGTCGCTGCTTGAGCAGCAGTTACGGAACGGTCGACAGAGACGCTGGGGATTTGGCGGGAAGTCATGTCATACTTCGTATAACAGGATAGGGATGATTTCAGTATCCATAACAAAGTTAGTTTGGAAAGGTTAGGCGATGTGCTCGCAGCAAAGCAGACAGGACAACGTACTGGATGTATGAGGAAGGTATAGACTGCAAAGATGTGAGTCTCTGCACCGCTTGACCGGGTTCAGTAGGAGGGCGTCGCTAGAATGGCTGAACCAAAAGAGGAAATGGATGAGAGCGGAAGGAATGGTACCAGGTATAGCCATTGTCGTCGGAGGAAGCGGAAAGAAGCGCTTATGTATCGAACTGCACGGGAGGCGATGGGCGGGAAGCCGTGGATCACTCTTCTGGCGCCGTTTCTGTCTCATCCAGGTGAGGTGAAGCGAAAACTATCACGTGATGAAGCGGGAGTAGTTGCCGTTGATCTGTTTCAAAATATTCCGGAATGGATCTACAGAAAATAATGACCAATTTCCAATATCTGCGAAAAGTTTCTCACACTCGGATTACATGAGGAGGCATCGCCGCAGTATTTGCATCTCAAAGGAAGGGCAAGAGCTTCTACTCCGGCCAAACACATTAAAAGCGAGGGACATTTGTCGTTTTGAATGGAAGGAGAAGAAAGTTATCGACGGGTAAGAAAGAGAAGATGGGAGATTACCCAGCCCATGGAAAGAGTAGATAATGGGGAAAGTGATGAGCAAAGCAATGTAGAAGACATACCCCAGATTCCAAATCTCTCAAACCAAAGAAGAAGATTCCGATGGCAGACCACACCTCATGTAACACGAAACCCATCAGGTTCTTTGCCGGCCATAAATTGCTCTGAAACACACTTGCCTGCTTCAGATTCAGTCCAATACGGAGAAGTAGCACGACAGCATCCAACTTTTGCATCGAACCAAAATAATGCAGAGTCCACAGAAGAACTAGAAGTCGTTCCAATAGAGGGTAATAACGTTGTAGCAGAGATTGAAGAAAGTGAGAACATGAATTATGCAGATGAGGCAATTATTAGAGAGGGCAACGATCAACATAGCTTCGGTTCTAGTACACCTGTGCATGAATGTTCTAGTTCGGAGCCTTCCTCTTCTTCCAATCATTCGTGCCTGAGCTCCTCAGTACCTTCCGGGAACATTGAAATCGATGAAGACCCTAGAATGAATGAGTTTAAGCGGTTAAGCCGTTTCCTGTATATGGCAGAAGTATCCGACATTTCTCAAAACGCTATCGAGCGACTTCTGTCCGTTGAACCTCTCAACTCCATTTTCTCTTATCGTTCTCTTATTTCTTTCGCCATAAAGAGAAACATTCTCTTTAAGAGTTCGGTCCGTATGTGCCGACAAGGCCATGCAGCGTGTTCCGGCGCGTTGAAAGGAAGCAGAAAGTGTCCAACCTGTCAGGCCCCTATGATGGGCGCAACTTTTTGGTTTCTGAAACCATCAGTAGCGTTCAAAGCATTTCTAAGATGTCCTGATACTTTTAGAGAAGTTCAAGAGGGTTATAAGCGAGCAATGAATGCGGTTTTCTCTCAAAGAGATGTAGATGAAGTTCCAGACAGGTTTGAATCGACGGACGACTACTATAATGGAAGGATGTTCTCAAGGCTTCTTCAAGAACGTGCAAAACATGTTGATACCACCGAGAACACGTTGATTTTCTTCCTCACGATATCAACTGATGGTTTTGAATGCTTTCGAAACAAGCGCGGTGAGCCTGTCTCATCGTGGCCTGTGACATGCACCGTGCTCAACCTCAATCCGAACGAGAGAGCCAAAGCCTCTAACTCGTTGATACTCGCAGTTGTACCGGGATCGCATGATACCTTATACTTTGACACCTTTCTGCATGAAATTGTTGAAGATCTTCGTGAGCTAGAACAGGGTATTCCAATTGTGTGTTATGACAAGCAGATACGTTTGATGAAGGCATATGTTGTGTACTTCACTGCAGACTGGCCTGCGGCCTCCAAGGTACTAGGATATGTTGGTCATACAGGTTTGATGTTCTGCCGTTTTTGCAAGAAAAAGAAGACCTTTGTGAGGGAATGCCGAAGCGCGTGCGTCGTTCCTGACGTTTCATCTAGACTTCTCAAAGACGTTATTTCGAGAGAGAGATTATGCCGTCGAGGGGATATAATCAGGACTGAGTGTCCTACGATTCGAGATAGTGCCGAGGTCCTCTCTGTATGGAAACGTCTGGCAAAGAACAGTTGCAGCAAACAAGAAAGAGATGATTTGAAGCGGAAGACCGGTATTAAACGTTCATCTCTTTTGAGAAGACTAACTCTTGACTACGTTTTCTCGTTCCCTTACGATGTCATGCATTTGGTGTTGCTCGGTTGGTCAAAACATGTACTTAAACTCGCAATCGGGTCTCACTCCCAGCACGAAAAGTTACCGTGTTTGCCGAAGTATTGCATTGAGGCTGAGACCCTGAAATCCATCAATAAGTCAATGGAAGAAGCTGCAAGAGGAATACCAAGCAGTTGGGGGAGATCACCTATGTCGTTGGAGCATGTCACGAAGTACAAAGCAGAAGACTTCAAAAGACAGGCACAGTTATATCTGTTACCTTTCATGCATCACTATAAGGTGAAGAAGAAAATTCTACGAATTTGGAGACTCACGGGTAGAATGGTGAATATATGCTTCAGTTACAACTGCAGTAATCAACAGAGAAAAGACCTCTTGTGCGTGGTTGAAGAATTGTTTGCCAGATTCATCGACTTGTTTGCAAGCAAACCATCTGAGTACTACTGCTTCACGCCTTCAACCCATGCCATTTTGCATCTTCCCGAACTTTTAGAGGAATGCGGTCCCTTGCCTGTTTCATCTCAATTTCTCGTGGAGCGCCTTCTCGGAGAAGTAGGCAGTCGTATCCGATCTAAGTCAAACGTTGAAGCGCATATATTTCACAAGAACCATAAGCTTTTGGCGATAAAGCTTATGTGTGGAGGGCTTGCATCAAACACATGCCGTCAATGCGAGGAAGAAAACCCGGACCTGAATGATCTGAGCAAACACAGTGATTCTAGATCAATGGGAAATGAACGTGGGCATCGGAAAGGTCAACATGTGCTTGTTACATTGCATGGCGTTGGGCGTCAAATTGATGCGTCCAAAGAGCGAGTAAGAGTGGCTATATGTCGCTTTGCGTCAGACGAGTTTGTTACAAATGATTTTGATATTAAGAGTGCCAAGGAGTATTCCAGCGTCACCTTGCAATTCGGACATGGAACAACATTTTCAGTAGAGACAGTTGACCAATACAAACGAAGATTGCAATTAAGATATGATGCGAGACAAAAATATTGCGTCGCCGCTGAATTTCAAGATGATAATGATGATGAGTTCTGGAGATCAATAAGCACGAACGAAGGCGATATGAATCAACAGAAAGATTTGTACTACGGTGAATTGAAAAGAATCATTGAGGTGGTGATAGAATCTCCATGTGGTACCCGGGAAGGTCTGAACTTGGCAGAGATAAAATGGCATTATAATATGACATACGATAGAGAAAACGATTTGGTCTTCTCCGATACACGAAGGGGAGATGAGAACACAATCGAATCCCTAAGTTGCATCCAGAGGTTGCTTGGGGAGATCCGAATTTCCAACCGGCGTTATTACTTAGACCCGTTGCGAGAGTCCTCAGTTCACAGAGGGAATAGCATCCTGAAAGGTGTTAACAAGTTCATTTAGATGATCATAATTGTCTTGTAAGCCATCAAGCCATATCTAGGAACGCAGCAGTGGGTTTTAAAGAACAAAGTGTCAACGGCTTCTGATTGCAGCTCCGATCAATTCTCAAATTGATTTGTGACTCAAGTGCCGTGCATGTCCAACGTTCCCAACATGCCGAATACCCAGATATAACCGGAATCGAATTATCAAGGAAGTGGGTTTCGAACCACTTCAAAAGTAATTTTTCCGAGAGATAGATTTTGCGTTATTCGTTGTCGCAACAACCGCTGTGACATGAGATCCACAACATTCTCATGTTATTAAAGACGGTTTCATAAGAAGAAAAACGAATTGATAGAGATAGGTTCCAGCGAAAAAGCTCCTACTCGAACTTTCTTCCGCTGTGTGCGCTCTGCAAGTTTCCTTTGACATCAAAGCGCCTTTCTTAGATTCTTGTTGTCGCCTAAAGCACAATGAAGAACCTAGGGTTGTATGAAAGGCCGTTTTTAGAGCTGAAGCAAGGTTCATAACCGCAGAAAGAGAGTCTTGTAATGCGATTTGGGTGAGTAGTCCGTCATGAGAGAAATGAGCAAGCGAGACAAAGCGAGGCTGCGTGTGTCCAACGAAGGTATCTTCTCTTGCCTCTCAGAAATATTGTTTGATAACACTTCTGATTCTGATTCAGAACTTGACCGTTTCTGAAATTCGGAAACGGTCAAGTTAAAAAGTTGTGATTGGTGGGCAGAGTGTGAAAAGGTTACGCGATTCCGAGAATCTCATTGGTGGGATCCGGTTACGCGAACGATGATGACCATGAATTTTACCCAAGTTTGCTGTGGATGCCGTAGTGCTTCATTATCCGTACCGCGAAACCTTCTTCCCTACTTGCGCTCGTTCTTAAGCGAGTGCATATCTGCCACTTTAGCAAAAACGCCATGCCACCAATATTCACTTGCGTTGAGAATGATCGTAAGAAGTGCCGCGTAGATGGCGGTATTATCGGCTCGAATCCCAACCACTTTTGCCTCATCTGTGAAAAACCTATTCACGTTATTTGCGGCACTCCTCCAACTCTCTCTGTAAAAGAGAGGTACGCAGCCGATAGGTCGTTAGAGAGCTGTGTCGTTTGCTCCGTATGCAAGAATTCAGCAGAAGGAAGTGATTGTAATCAAATTTTAAAGGACGTTGCAGAAACGGAAAGAAATAATGTGGCAAGCGACAACCACGATCAGTACCCCTTGCACGTCATAAACGATTTGGTGCCGTTGGATGTGAAGAGGTTGGCATACATAAACACTTGTGAACCTCCGACAAGAAGACATTTTTCTGGAGATGTACATTACGTTTGCCTTCCTGGAGCCGATATTCTTGCTGAGAGCGCCTTCTGTGCACGTGCTCGTCTGATACTTCCAGGTACTGCCCTCAAACCTTCTGCAATGACAATCAGTTGCATATAGACAAATGACTTCGGAATCTTGAAAAGGTTCGAAGGTATCGGTACAAGCATAAAGAAAGAGATAATTTGAACGCAAGGAGCCGATATCATAGACGAAAAGAGGTGGCAAGCAGCGGTGTTTCAAGCAGTGCACGATCTCTGCGCAAAAGGCAGGGGCCACTGTTTATCAAACCAGCAGGGGATAAAGAGAAGGCTCGCAGGTATTCTCATGAGAACTGTCAGGTTGTGTACAAAGTTCATACCGTTACAGACGTGTATGAGGTTCGTCGTTGTTTTCACACATTTGATGCTTCAAATGAAGTTCGTCATGAGGAGGGAGTTAGGTTCCTCGAGCTGCATTCTAATAAACACGGGGATCGTGAAGTTATTATGGTGAATGAAAGTTGTACAGCTGAGAAAAGGAATGAATAAAGATGGTTTGCGCAGCAATCATGCTCAAGTTGAATCGTTGTCCTCATCCGCTTGCGTACTCTGCCTCTCTAGCTCCGTCCTGGTCGCCACTAGTTCGTCACGTTCGGCAGCCAAGTCATCGCGATCTGCAGTGATCGCGTCCACCTTAGATTCAGCCTCCTCAGTAAGCTCCTCGAGCTGTTGGGACAAAGATTTCTTCTCCTCCTGAAGAGTTTCAACGTCCTCCTCACAGTCTGAAAGCTTCTTTGAAACACTTGTAAGTTCATTAGCCACCGATTTTATCTCACTCTGCGTGCTCGAAAACGACTCACTCATTTGAGTGACCTTTTCAACATGACGAACCTCTGTACTAGCAGCCTCAGACTCCAGTTCCACAAGCCTCTGCTTAAAAGCATTCAGCTCATGCGCTAGACCGTTGTTTTACGCCCTGAACATTACGTACTTCGTCTGCATTCCGAGTCGATTCAGATACTCTTTCTGATTCAAGGCTCAATAAGCTTTCCCTTCTCAATGATAACACCCTGCATAGAAATCCGGGTTTGTTCCCCATCTTGGACTGCTGATTCAGACGAACGCCACTCTGCATGCAGCTTCGCAACTTGACCAATAGATTTCTCCAGAGACTTCCGAAGTTCAGTGCCCTTCTCATTTGCAGTGAATAGTTCGCTTTCCAGACGCTTCGTATTTGACTCGGATTCTTGCCTCTGGAACTCAAGAGAGGATATCAGGTCAGTAAGTTCCGCACACTTGCTCGTCAACTCATCGCAGCGGCCAGAGGCCTCGTCAGCTTCTTTTCGTTGCTTCTCAATCTAAGCCGCCAGTTGTGACTTCTCTCCTTCCAACGTAGAAATTTGGGAGTGCGTTGTCGAAATCTCAGTGTTCAAAGCCCCGACGTTCTGCCCAGACTCTCCACCCCGCTTCACGAGAGTCTCCTTCTCACTCTAAGTCTTAGAAAGTCTCTGCTCGACACATGCCAGTTTCTATGCACTCTCCCGGAGCTGGAATGTGAGTGTGGCCATCTTCTGATCTGCGTCAATGCTTCTCGAGTGCATATCAGACGACTTCTGTTCACTTTGCGACATCTCGGTCTCCATTTATCCAATGGTTGCCTCATGCTCTTCTACAAGCACCTGTAGTGTTCGCGGGGTTTGGGCTTCAGTTCTAAGATTCTTGAGCTCGGTCTCTTGTTCCGCAACGGTAGCATTCCGATCTTCAAGGTCACGAGATAATTCGGTCGATCGTTCCATCAACTTTCTGCATTGTTCATGGGCCTCGTCAGCATCCTTCCTGGACGCTTTCAAGTCCTCTTCTAGTTTCTGAAGATGGATTTCCAATTCATGGCGCTCTTCCTCAACTGTTCGCAGGTTCTCCTCAGCTTCCTGGAATTCCTCCCGGAGACTTGAAACGTCTTCTCTAAGCTTTCCTTTCTCTGTTACAAGCCCTTCGATGCTCTTCTGCTTGTTCTCTATATCGGACTGGATCTTGTTCACTAATCCCTTGGATTCCTTGAGCTCTCGGCCCGATGCAGCGAGCTTCTGAGCCAAGGCCTCAACCTCGACCTTGAAGTCCTCCGTCGCACTTTCAGCCAAGCGGGCCCTACGTTCAGCTTCCCTCGTGGACGCTTGCTGTTCAATCTGCCTACCGCTCATCTCCATGATTTCTTTTGTGAGTTCGTCTTCTGCGTGCTTCGTAGCAAGTTTCAAGTCAGCAATCTTTGAATTCGAACGTTCAAGACGCCATTGAGCATCCTCAACGTCTTGCTGACTTGCCTCCACCTTGGTGGTCAAGCTCTTCCCTCCCTCGTCTTCGCCGCCAACGAATTCTGTGCTTGTTCAAGCTGGATAGTGAGCTCACGTCTTTCTTTGCTCCATGAACATTTGGAATCAGCATATTCGGACCTTGGTTATTCAACTTTCTTCTCTAGCTGAGAGACTTCGTCGACTTTAGCAGATTCTAGGCGCTCCTTCTCAGATTCATAGGCCTCCGCTCGCGATTGAGCTGCTTTGATAGCTTCTCCAGCTCGCGCTTCATGTCCATGACTTTATCATCGGAAGTCTGCGACAGCTGCTGGGCAATATGCTTTCCTTTCTCCTCAGCTTCGAAGGCGGCCTTCTTGCTTCTTCCAACTGATGTTCCAAGCCATGACCCGGCTCGTGGCTCATCAACACGCTGTTGGGCGGTTTCGGAGGATTTCTCAGCGGCCTTGACTTCCTCTGTGCGAAGGCAGAGCTGGCGATCAGTTCGGAGACTCTAGCAGCGGCGTCACTACCTTCTCCTTCGCGCTCTGCAAGCCTTTCTCCAGCGCCAGCACTTCTCGCTGAACGCGCGCATTTGTTGTTGAAGCTTGTGCAGCTGTTCGTTAGCGTTGTTGAGCTCACCGAGTCTCTCCGACGCAACGGTTTCCACAAGTTCAAGTTGGGATGTCTTGTTGGAGAGCTTTAGTTGCTCCTGCCTGAGGGCGTCTTGCAAGTTTTGCACGTTCTTGGCGGCCTTCTTGGCGGACTTCTGAAAGCCGACACAGTCATTCAAGGCGTCTTTCAGTTTGGCGTCATAGTGTGCAGCTGAGACTTGAGTTCAGTAATCTCGCGACTCTTGCGCAACATGGCGCTTTCAGCGGCCTTCTCTCGCTGCATGAGCTCCTTTACACTCTTCTGATCGCCATTTTCGAGCTCCTTATTGAGCTTGGCAATCTGGGAGGTCTTTGTGGACAGTTTGGATTTGATATCAGCGAGCGAGTTCTGCAGGGAGCGCACGGCATTGGCCGACACATCGGCGCGCTGCTTCTCCTTCTCCAACGCGGCTTTTGCATCCTCCAGCTGCTCCTTGAGCTTGTCGGAGAGCTCGCGCAGGCGGTCGGGCTCCTCCGCAGCGGTACTCAGCGAGCGGACCTGCTCCTTGAGCGCCTCGCGCTCCGTGGCCATCTGCTGAAAGGCTCGCTTGAAAGAATTCGACACGTCGGTGGACATGGAACCGCCGTCCTGCCACGGGGACGGGTGCGAAACGGGGCTGTAGGTGTCGTGCAATTCGGACGAGGCCGAGAGTGAGCGACCGCGCTGCTTTTCGGGCGACTCATCGGGCTCGTCCGTGGCGTTCGACAGGGTGGAAGACGTGGAGAGCTGCTCGTTCGACGGCAGCTTCCTGCGGGTGAGCTTCTTGGTGGACCCGGCGCGCTCGTGGCGGTGGCGCCGGAACGAGCGCAGCAAGCCAGAGGCGCCCGTGGACATGGCGGTGCGTCTCACTCGCACACTCACACACACACACACACTCGGGAGGACGGGGGAGGGTGGGCGGGCGGAGCGCGAGCGATGCAGCCGTGCGGCGGCTCGCCTTTACCAGCGCGGCGCCCGCGCCACGTGCGGATCAAAAGCGCTGACGACGCAGCCAATGGCGCGCACGCGTGGCGCGCTGTAAGCGAGGCGCTGCGCGCGGCGACCGCTCAGCGCGCCGCGCGCGCCGGCGCGCTCCCACGCGCCGTAACGGGCCGCGCGCGCGCCGCGCTGAACCGCGCCGCGCAGCCGTTCATCCGCCCGACGCCGGTTGGTTCCACCCTCTTTGCTGGCTGCCGCCTGCCGCCGTGCGCGCTAAGGATACCCCTGGTATCTATCCCCGACGCATCTCTCGCACCGTTTGGTTTGTTTACAAGTTACGTTGATTGGAAAAGAAGGTGCCACCGCGTGCCGTGGCTCGAAGCCTTTTGCCTCGTCCGCAACCTTGCGTATCCATTTTGCCTTGCGTGATTGATACATATCTCCCGCAGATGCCCAACCCCCTACCGAGGATAGGATGATTCTCTATATAGTGTTCTCCACAGAATCTCATCCGCACCCAGCTCTGGAGCTGACCCACCACGCCAGACAAAACACGACATGATACGACGAATGATAACTAACAGTAAAGCGTTTTACATGTGGTAATTCTTCCAGTGGAAAA